>JAWMAR010002035.1:133501-174125 GCA_036785375.1 Leucoraja ocellata | reverse complement strand
CACAACACTGGCACTTCTTCTCCAATCTGCACCTCTCTCTCTCTATCCAACACACGCACACACTAGGCCCCTGTATCTCCACTGTTCTCAGTATCCACCAGCTCCCTGCCACCTCCCCCACCCACCTGTATCCAGCCTCCCTGCCCCCTTCCACCTCCTTCCCTCACTTAGCCTTCCTTCCCCCCTCACCCACAACCCTCCTCCCCGCCCACACACTCCCCCTCTTCACATCTCAGACCCTCTCTATAGCACACATACTCACACCGCACACTCCCCCTTCCCCGTCCTTCCTTTCCCCCTCGCCTCTTTCCTTTCCCCTCTAATCTCTCCCTTCACACCCCTCCCCCTAACTCCACTTCTCCTATCCCTCCTCTCTCCCCTCTTTCTTTCCCCTCCCTCTCGCACCCCCTACACTTCTCTCTCCCCCCCTCTTCCACACTCCTTCCCTGCCTCTCCACCCCTCCTCTCTCTCTCTCTCTCTCCCCCCCTCTCCCTCTCCCTCTCCTCTCCTCTATATACCCCCCTTCTCTCTCCCCTCTTTCTCTCTCCCCTTCTTTCTCTCTATCCCCTTCTCTCCCTCTCTCCCTTCTCTCTCCCCCTTCTCTCTCCCTCCTCTCTCTCCTCCCTTCTCCTTCTTTTCTCTCTCCCCTTCTCTCTCTCCCTGTGACCCAACTGCCCGAGACACTGCCCTGCCTATCACTCCCACCTCCTGTAGTTTATCCCCTCGCTTGCTTGCTCCCCACTTCCTTTCCCGTGCCCCTGCTGTCCTGTCCTGTCCCGTCCACTGACCTGGCCGGCCTCACTCACTCACACTCGCCCCAGCGCTGCCATTTCCTCCATTTTCCGCTGAACTTTTACCCTGTCGAGGAAGCGCCGCCTCCACTGACCGCCCGCAGCAAACCTTCCAAAGAGTGTCAATCATCGTGAGTGACAATGGATGGGGCGGGGCCGCCGTTGGACGAGGGAGGGCTTAGAGATGGGGCGTGGCCAGGAGGTTGAGTGGAGGGAAGGAACTGCAGATGCTGGTTTACACACACAAAGTGCTGGAGTAACTCAGCGGGGCAGGCAGCATCTCTGGAGAGAAGGAATGGGTGATGTTCCAAAGTGTAGGTTACAATGGAGGGGGGCGAGGCCAATACTGTATCAACGTTCCAAAGTGTAGCAGTCAGCGTGAGTTACAATGGAGGGGGCGGGCCAATGCTGTATCAACGTTCCAAAGTGCAGCAGTGTGAGTTACAATGGAGGGGGCGGGGCCAATGCTGTATCAACGTTCCAAAGTGTTGCAATCAGCGCGAGTTACGATGAGAGGAATAGAACAGGTAGATGCACAGTCTCTTGAATCGATGACCAGAGGGTATAGGTTTAAGGTGAGGGGAAGATTTAATAGGAATCTGAAGGGCAACTTATTCCACACAGAGGGTGAAGAAGGGTTTCGGCCCGAATGTTGCCTATTTCCTTCGCTCCATAGATGCTGCCGCACCCGCTGAGATTCTCCAGCATGTTTGTCTACCACACAGAGGTGGTGGGTGTATGGAACAAGCTGTCAGATGAGGTAGAGTAACTGGGGCAGATACTATCCCAACGTTTAAGAGGCAGACAGGTACATGGATAGGACAGGTTTTGAGGGATGGCGGGCCAAACGCTGGCAGGTGGACTAATGTAGCTGGGACATGTTGGTCGGGGTGAGCAAGTTGGGTCGTAGGGCCTGTGTCCACGCTGTACCACTCTATTGGGGATGCGGGATGATTAGCCTTGATCACATTGGGGTGCTGGAATGGCGGTGCTGGCTCGAAGGGCCGAATGGCCTACTCCTGCACCTATTGTCTAATGTCTGTGACTCGTGTAGGAAGGAACTGCAGATGCTGGTTTAAACCGAAGATAGACACAAAATGCGGGTGCAACTCAGCGGGACAGGCAGCACCTCTGGAGAGAAGGAATGGGTGAAGCTTCGGGTTGAGACCTTTCTTCACGCTGAGTGTCACAAGGTTTAAGGTGTGAACACGAGACATCAAAGTGGACGGAGAACAAGGAAAATGTAGAATAGATCATGTTTTAGCCAGGAGAAGGTGCTGTCGAAGCATACAGAGAAAACGTTAATCAGGAGGACAGTCAGACTGGTTGGATAAATAGGATGGGGGGAGGGATGGAGAGAGTGGGAAAGCAAGGGTTTCTTGAAGTTACAGAAGTCAATATTCATACCTCTGGGGTGTAAACTGCCCCAGCAAAAAAAGAGTGCTGTTCCTCCAATTTGAGTTAGGCCTCATTCTATTAGTGGAGGCGGCCCAGGACAGAAAGGTCAGTGTGGGAATGGGAGGGGAGTTAAAGTGTTTTAGCAACTGGGAGATCGGGTAGGTTTAGGCGGACTGAGCGGAAGGTGTTCAGTAGAACTGCAGATGGTGGTTTACACCGAAGATAGATACAAAATACTGGAGTAACTCAGCGGGACAGGCAGCATCTCTGGAGAGAACGAATGGGTAATGTTTTGGGGCGAGCCCCTTCTTCAGACTGAGATCAGGGGAGAGGGAAACGAGAGATATGGAAGGGTAAGATGTGAAAGGACCCATAAATCTGCTCTGCCCAGGACAAGAAGGCTCTGCAGAGAGTAGTGCGTTCGGGAACGCACTATGGGAACTACACTCGCCCCCCTGCAGGAACTATACATCAGGAAGTGCAACTCCAGAGCCAACAAGATCATGGGAGACCCCTTCCTTCCACCCCTGCAACGGACTGTTCCAGCTGATACGGTCAGGCAAACGCCTCCATTGCCATGCGGTGAGAACGGAGAGGTTGAGATGGAGTTTCTTCCCAGAGGTCATTCGGACTGTAACTCCTATCTCACCGGGGACTAACTTTACTGAACCATTCTACTGTTGTGTGGTGTCTTTTTTTAATAGCTGTTGTTTTTCCTTTTTTTCTCCCACAAATATGTATATGTGAATATGTGATTCTGTTCCATTCTGTTTGTAGTTTGTTTGTTTGTCTTTTTGCACAAAGTCCGCGAGCATTGCCACTTTTCATTTCACTGCACATCTCAAAAGTTTCAAAGCAGGCAAAAATGCTGGAGAAACTCAGCTGCTGAGGCAGCATCTATGGAGCGAAGGAATAGGTGACATTTTGGGTCGAGACCCTTCTTCAAAGCAGATGACCACGAAGGGAAATATAGAATGGTACATTGTTAGCTGGGAGGGGCTGGGGGGGGAGTTGACCACGAGGCATACAATCAACAATATTTATTCAGGAAGACTTACAAAATTCTTAAGGGGTTGGACTGGCTAGATGCAGGAAGATTGCTCCCGATGTTGGGGAAGTCCAGGTCAAGGGGTCACAGCTTAAGGATAAGGGGGAAATCCTTTAAAACCGAGATGAGTAGAACTTTTTTCACACAGAGAGTGGTGAATCTCTGGAAGTCTCTGCCACAGAGGGTAGGCGAGGCAGTTCATTGGCTATATTTAAGAGGGAGTTAGATGTGGCCCTTGTGGCTAAGGGGATCAGAGGGTATGGAGAGAAGGCAGGTACGGGGATACTGAGTTGGATGATCAGACATGATCATATTGAATGGCGGTGCAGGCTCGAAGGGCCGAATGGCCTACTCCTGCACTTAATTTCTATGTTTCTATGTTTCTAAGATGTGGCCCTTGTGGCTAAGGGGATCAGGGGGTATGGAGAGAAGGCAGGTACAGGATACTGAGTTGGATGACCAGCCATGATCATATTGAATGGCGGTGCAGGCTCGAAGGGCCGAATGGCCTACTCCTGCACCTAATTTCTATGTTTCTATGTCTATGTTTCTAAGACAGTGGAACAAGTCGCAGAACTAGAAAGGTGGAACAAGGGAGAGTGGTAGCGGTGTGGAATGAGCTTCCAGTGGAAGTGGTGGAGGCAGGTTCGTTGGTATCATTTAAAAATAAATTGGATAGGCATATGGATGAGAAGGGAATGGAGGGTTATGGCATGAGTGCAGTCAGGTGGGACTAAGGGAAAATAATTGTTCGGCACGGACTTGTAGGGCCGAGATGGCCTGTTTCCGTGCTGTAATTGTTATATGTTATATGGTTATAACTAGGGTGGGGGATGGACGGAGAGAGAGGGAAAGTAAGGGTTACTTGAAGTTAGACAGAAGAGGTACAGACCAAAGATCTTAGAGCCGAGCAAGATCTTTGGAACAGACTAACTTCTTTGTCAGTGGATCACCAGCTTCCTGACAGACAGGAAGCAGCATGTGAGGCTGGGAAAGCACATCTCAGACCACAGACCCTCAGCATGGGAGCACCGCAAGGCTGCGTACTCTCCCCTCTCCTCTACTCTCTCGGCACCAACGACTGCACCTCCACAGACACCTCGTCAAGCTTCTCAAGTTTGCAGACGACACAACCCTGATTGGACTGATCCAGGATGGGGAGGAATCTGCCTACAGACAGGAAGTGTCACAGCTGGTGTCCTGGTGCCATGGCAACAACCTAGAGCTCAATGCCCTTAAGACAGTGGAATTGATTGTAGACTTTAGGAGAGCTCCCCCTCCCATCACACACTCACCATCACAACACCAAAGTCACATCTGTGGAGCCCTTTAAGTTCCTGGGAACCATCATCTCCAAGGACCTTAAGTGGGGGGCTACCATCGAATCCACAGTCAAAAAGGCACAACAGAGGATGTACTTCCTATGGCAGCTGAGGAAGGCACAATCTGCCACAGGCAATGATGGTCCAATTCTACACGGCCATCGTAGAGTCTGTCCTCACCTTCTCCATCATGGCCTGGTTTGGCTCAGCCACCAAGCACGACACCTGGAGTCTGCAGCGAATCGTCCGATCAGCAGAGAAGGTTATTGGCTGCAACCTTCCCTCCATTGATGAACTGTACACTGCAAGGGCCAGGAAGCGAGCGGGCAAGATCATCTCTGACCCCTCTCACCCTGGCCACAAACTCTTTGAATCACTTCCCTCTGGAAGGCGACTCCGGACTGTCAAAGCTGCCACAGCCAGGCATAAAAACAGTTTTTTGAAAACATTTTCAAACCCCAGTCTGTGAGGTTAGACAAGCACACCTCTTCAACCCTCACCCTGAACACCAGCGTTCACAGGGCTATGTGCTGAGCCCCCTCCTCTACTCCCTCTTCACCTACGACTGCACACCATGTACATGGTACTAACACCATCATCAAGTATGCAGATGATACAACGGTGATTGGCCACATCAGCAATAACGATGAGCTGGCCTACAGGGAGGAGGTCCAGCACTTAGCAGCATGCTGCGCTGACACAACCTGGCCCTTAACTCCAAGAAGACCAAGGAGCTCATTGTAGACTTCAGGAAGTCCAGAGGCGGCACGCACACCCCATCCACATTAACGGGACGGAGGTGGAACGTGTCTCCAGCTTCAGGTTCCTGGGGGTCAACATCTCCGATGACCTCTCTTGGACCCACAATACCTCTACTCTGATCAAGAAGGCTCATCAGCGTCTCTTCTTCCTGAGGAGACTGAAGAAGGTCCAGCTGTCTCCTCAGATTCTGGTGAACTTCCACCGCTGCACCATCGAGAGCATCCTTACCAACTGTATCACAGTATGGTATGGCAACTGCTCTGTCTCCGACCGGAAGGCATTACAGAGGGTGGTGAAAATTGCCCAACGCATCACCGGTTCCTCACTCCCCTCCATTGAGTCTGTCCAAAGCAAGCGTTGTCTGCGGAGGG
Organism: Leucoraja ocellata; assembly: GCA_036785375.1. Lineage (NCBI taxonomy): Eukaryota > Metazoa > Chordata > Chondrichthyes > Rajiformes > Rajidae > Leucoraja > Leucoraja ocellata. The sequence continues at coordinate 168,432 of JAWMAR010002035.1, read as the reverse complement.
CGCTCAGCATCGCCAAGGACTGCTCTCACCCCAACCACGGACTGTTTACCCTCCTACCATCCGGGAGGCGCTACAGGTCTTCCGTTGCCGGCTTCTTCCCTGTGGCTGTCACACTACTCAACAACGTACCTCGGTGACTGCCAATCACCCCCCCCCTCCCCCCCGACACTTATTATTTTTTTATTCAAATCGTTGCTATGTCGCTCTTCAAGGGAGATGCTAAATGCATTTCGTTGTCTCTGTACTGTACACTGACAATGACAATTAAAGTTGAATCTGAATCTGATCGGAATCTTTTTCCACAAGCAGTAGCTCTACTCAATAACCAAACATCTGTAGCCTCCTTTTACTCTGGTATTTTATTAATCCTTCACATGTTTAAATTATAATGTTTTATTTTTAATTATTTTAATGTTTTATGCTTTATTCTTAATGGTTTACTGTATGTCATGTTGTTACTTGTGAGCGGAGCACCAGGCAAAATTCCTGTATGTGTAAATACTTGTCCAATAAACTTATTCATCATTCATTCATTCATGAAGGGTCTCGAACCCAAAACGTCACCCATTCCTTCTCTCCAAGATGCTGCCGTTCCAGCTGAGTTACTCCGGCTTTTTGTGTCTATCTTCAATATTCATACCGCTTTGTAAGTGACAATGAAGCAACGAACTGGGGGAGTCCAGAACCAGGGGCCACTGTTTAAGAATAAGGAGTAAGCCATTTAGAACGGAGACGAGGAAACACTTTTTCACACAGAGAGTGGTGAGCCTGTGGAATTCTCTGGAGGCAGGTTCACTGGATACTTTCAAGAGAGAGCTAGATAGGGCTCTTGAAGATAGCGGTCAGGGGATATGGGAGAAGGCAGGAACGGGGTACTGATTGTGGATGATCAGCCCAGATCACATTGAATGGGGTTGCTGGCTGCTGGTGAATCTCTGGAACTCTCTGCCACAGAGGGTAGTTGAGGCCAGTTCATTGGCTATATTTAAGAGGGAGTTAGATGTGGCCCTTGTGGCTAAGGGGATCAGGGGGTATGGAGAGAAGGCAGGTACGGGATTCTGAGTTGGATGATCAGCCATGATCATATTGAATGTGCGGTGCAGGCTCGAAGGGCCAATGGCCTACTCCTGCACCTAATTTCTATGTTTCTACGAAGGGCCGAATGGCTTATAGTTTATTGTCTATTGTCTAATGGGGGTGGGGCCAGGCCCAGGGCAGGAGCTGAAGCAAAGTTCCAACCTCAGCAAGGGCCAGCAACACAATCAAGGATGAGTCGCACCCCAGTCACTCTCCCTCTTCTCCCCTCTCCCAAGTTAGGCTTTACTCATTGGAACGCAGAAGGTTAAGGGGGACTTGATAGAGGTCTTTAAAATGATGAGAGGATAGACAGAGTTGACGTCGATCAGCTTTTCCCACTGAGAGAAGGGAAGATTCAAACAAGGGGACATGACTTGAGAATTAAGGGACAGAAGTTTAGGGGTAACATGAGGGGGAACTTCTTTACTCAGAGAGTGGTGGCTGTGTGGAATGGGCTTCCAGTGGAAGTGGTGGAGGCTGGTTCATTTTTATCATTTAAAAAATAAATTGGATAGTTATATGGACGGGAAAGGAATGGAGGGTTATGGTCTGAGCGCAGGTATATGGGACTAGGGGAGAATACGTGTTCAGCACGGACTAGAATGGTCGAGATGGCCTGTTTCCGTGCTGTAATTGTTATATGGTTATATCAGGCAACAGGTATAGAAGAATAAGGGGGGACCTCATTGAAAAGTACAGAATAGTGAAAAGCTTGGATAGTGTGGATGTGGAGAGGATGTTTCCACTGGTGGGAGAGTCTAGGACTAGAGGTCAAAGAATTAAAGACGTTCTTTTAGGACAATCACAAGAATGTTGATAGATAGACGGTGGTGAATCTGTTGAATTCTTTGCCACAGAAGGCTGTGGAGGCCAAGTTAGTGGATATTCCTAAGGCAGAGATAAAGAGATTCTTGATTAGTACGGGTGTCAGAGGTTATGGGGAGAAGACAGGAGAATGGGTAAGGAGGGAGAGACAGATCAGCCATGATTGAATGCTGGAGAAGACATGATGGGCCGAATGGCCTAATTCTATTCCAAACACGTGTCCTTATGACCCAAGTGTGTAAACGCACACCTCCAGATTCCGGGACAGCTTCTTCCCAGCTGTTATCAGGCAACTGAACCATCCTCGGACTATCTTTAATCAGACTTTACTAGACTTTATCTTGCACTAAGCTGTATCTGTACACTGTGGATGGCTTGATTGCCATAGAGTGATAGAGTGTGGAAACTGGCCCTTCAGCCCAACTTGCCCACACGGGCCACCATGTCCCAGCTACACTCGTCCCACCTTCCAGCCTTTGGCCAATATCCTGCTCAAACCCATATACTTGTCCAACTGTTTCTTAAACGTTGGGATAGTCCCTGCCTCAACTACCTCCTCTGTACAAATTAGGATTGTAATCATGTGTTGTCTTTCCACTGACTGGATAGCACGCAACGTAAGTTTTTCACTGTACCTTGCGTGTGTGACAGTGGAGGAGGCGGGGCACTAGCAGGGGGCGGGGCTGTGAGATGAGGGAGGAGCCAGTGCTGTAGCAACATTCCAAAATGTAGCAAACAGCGAGAGTGGCGCAGCACTCGACAGTACATGAGCACATGCTTTTATAAATTCATAAGGACATCTGCTTATAAGTTCATAAGTACATACATTAATAAATTCAGAATGTATCTATTCCTAAGATCTATTCATAAATAGATTCTTGATTAGTACGTCTCCGTCTGCGCTGAGGTCTAATGGCGGAGCTGGCGGCCTCCAACTGGGACCGACCTCGAGGCTCCGGAGGCAGAGCCAGGATTTACCAACTTACCAAGCTGGCCGACTTCGGGGCTGTGGTGGCGCTGCGGCGGTGGCGACCCGGCTTCGGGGCCTCGGAAGCTTTGGCCGCGGGCCCAGTGGACGACAACATCGGGAGCTCGCAGGTCCCAAGATGGTGACCGGTTCTCTGGAGCTCCCGTGGCAACAGCTTCATTCACTGGACTGGAGGGTGGCAGCTTCGACCGCCCCGGGCCGTGGAGTTTGAACCGGCCCGTTCGCGGAGCTCAGACTCGGCCGCGGGACTTACCATCACCCGGCGGGGGGGGGGGGTCAACATCGAACGCCTGGATCGCCTCAACGCAGAGGGAGAACAAGGAAGGAAGAGACAAGGACTTTAAGACTTTTGCCTTCCATCACAGTGAGGAGGTGCCTGGTAGACTCACTGTGGTGGATGTTAAACTGTGTTAAGTGTGTGTTCTGTTATTTTATTCTATATTATGACTGCAAGGCACGAAATTTCGTTCAGACTGAAAAGTCTGAATGACAATAAAGGATACTTTGACTTTGAAGGCAGAGTAGACATGATGGGCCGAATGGTCTAATACTACTACTATTCCTCATGATCTTAATATCAATAGTCTATTTAATTGACATTTGGACCCCTTGAGGTCCAAACGAAATGCCGTTTCTGCAGCCATACATTACACACAAATAGACCCCAGACACAACATAATTTACATTTTACATAAACATCCATCACATAGCTGTGATGGAAGGCCCAAAAAAAACTTATCTCTCCACTGTACTCTCCCCCCCCCCGATGTCAGAGTCAAAGTCAAAGCCCCCGGCTGGCGATGGCGATTGTCCCGCGGCCATTAAAGCCACGCCGGGTGATGCGAGGTCGCACACCGGGTCTTGATGTTGGAGCCCCCGGCGTGCGGTCGCAGAGTCCCGCGGCCATTCCAAGCCGCGCGGGGCGGTGATGTTAGGCCCCGCTCCAGGAGCTCTTCGACCCCGCAACTCGGGCGGGAGAAGTCGCCGTTGCAGGAGCCCTGAAAAGCGGTCTCCCTCCAGGGACCCGCGAGCTCCCGGTGCCGCCGTCCCCCAGACCCGCAGCTGAAGCCTCCGCATCAGCAGCAGCGGCAGCAGCAGCGCCCCACCACCGCTCCACCCGCTCCGGTCTCGGCCAGCTCCGCGACGGTGAGGTGAGTCGGCACCAGAGTCCCCGGTCTTCTTCTGTTGGAGGCCGCTCCTCGTTGCAGCCTCAACGACAACTGAGACCCGACGAGAAAAGGTCGGGTCTCCAGTGCAGGGAGAGATTTAAAAGTTTCCCCCTCCCTCCCACCCCACCCCCACCCCACCCCCCCACACACACCCCAACAAAAAATAACAAAAACTACATATAAACATAGACAAAAAATAATAAAAACGCGGACAGGCTGCAGAGGCCGCTGCTGACCAGAGTCGCGCCGCCTACAGACCTTATGAGCATACATTTATGTTCATAAGAACATACGTTTATAAGATCAGAAATTTAGCAAGAACGGTTCTATTCTCTAATCTATGTCCCCATTCTCCTTGCATATCCTGGTTCATTATTGTCACGTGTACTGAATAGCTTTGTTTTGCGTGCTATCCAGTCAGATCAGATAATACAATACATAAATATATCCAAGTACAATAGTTGGAGCAAAACACATACAGAACGCAGAAAGATACACAAAGTGCTGAAGTAACTCAGCAGGTCAGACAGGTTGAGGTTGAGGGTGGAGAGATTCAATAGGAACCTGAGGGGTAATTTTGTTTACACAATGGGCGGTGGGTGTATGGAACAAATTCCGGAGGAGGTAGACACAGAATGCTGGAGTAACTTAGCGGGTGCAGCATCTCTGGAGAGAAGGAACGGGTGACGTTTTGGGTCGAGACCCTTCTTCAGGCTGAGGACCAGAGGAGGTGGTTGAGGCAGGGACTATCACAACGTTTAAACAAAAATTGGACAGATACAAGGATAGGACTGTTCTAGATGGGTATGTGCCAAACGCAGGCCAGATGCGACCAGTGTAGATGGGACATTGTTGGCCAGTGTGGGCAAGTTGGGCCGAAGGGCCTGTTTCCACGCTGTATGACTGAACTGCAGCATCTTTGGAAAACATGGAGAGAAGATGGAACATGGAGAGCTGAAGGCTCCCTACCTGAAACGTCACCTATCCATCTTCTCCAGAGATGCTGCCTGACTCGTTGAATTAGTCCAGCACTTAGTGTCCTTTTACGTAAACCAGCAACTGCAGATCCTTGATTCTACAGAGTGCAGAATATAGTTCTCAGCACTGTAGCGCATCAGTTCCATAGACTAGGAGCAAAGAGATTCTTCTGCAGTTGTACAGAGCCCTAGTGAGACCACACCAGGAGTATTGTGTGCAGTTTTGGTCCCCTAATTTGAGGAAGGACATTCTTGCTATTGAGGGAGTGCAGCATAGGTTTACAAGTTAATTCCCAGGATGCGGGACTGTCATATGCTGAGAGAATGGAGCAGCTGGGCTTCTACACTCTGGAGTTTAGAAGGATGAGAGGGCAACTCATTGAAACATAAGATTGTTAAGGGCTTGGACATGCTAGAGGCAGGAAACATGTTCCCGATGTTGGGGGAGTCCAGAACCAGGGGCCACAGTTTAAGAATAAGGAGGAAGCCATTTAGAGCGGAGACGAGGAAACCTTTCTCACAGAGAGTGGTGAGTCTGTGGAATTCTCTGCCTCAGAGGGCAGTGGAGGCAGGTTCTCTGGATGCTTTCAAGAGAGAGCTAGATAGGGCTTTTAAAGGTAGCGGAGTCAGGGGATATGGGGAGAAGGCAGGAACGGGGTACTGATTGGGGATGATCAGCCATGATCATATTGAATGGCGTTGCTGGCTCGAAGGGCTGAATGGCCTACTCCTGCAGCCAGGGCGGAAAACCCGGGGGGGCCAGAGGGGACACGTTCCCCCCATATTTTGAGAGGTGGGGGACATCCCCCCCAAGTTTTTGTGATCCCGATTTTAAAATCGCTGCTTTTAGCGCTGGATTGAGCCTCCGAAGCCTCGAGCGTGTGCGCGTGTGCGAGTGTGCGCAAGCACGCGTGGCCGCCAAAAAATTGTGTCCCCCGTCCCCTCCATGTTTTGATAGCGAGTTCCGCTCTTGCCTGCAGCTATTGGCCTACTCCTGCACCTATTTTCCATGTTTCTAATTGGCATGGTAAAATTGTAAACTGTCCCTGGTGTGTGTGTAGGATAGTGTTAGTGTACGGAAATCATTGGTCAGAGCGCACTCGGCGGGCTGAAGGACCTTTTTCTGCGCTGTATCTCTAAACTAAACTAAACTAAGCGCTCTGTAATTTCTTGCCTTGCCCTCTCCCACAGATGACAGTGGGTGACCTGGACAGGTTGAGTGAGTGGGCAGAAGCGTGGCAGATGCAGTATAAAAGTTGGTGTGCAGGTACAGCAGGCAGTGAAGAAAGCTAATGGAATGTTGGCCTTCATAACAAGAGGATTTCAGTATAGGAGTAGGGAGGTTCTTCTGCAGTTGTACAGGGCTCTGGTGAGACCACATCTGGAGTATTGGTCTCCTAATTTGAGGAAGGACTTCCTTGTGATTGAGGCAGTGCAGCGTAGGTTCACGAGATTGATCCCTGGGACGGCGGGACTGTCATACGAGGAAAGATTGAAAAGACTAGGCTTGTATTCACTGGAGTTTAGAAGGATGAGGGGGGCATCTTATAGAAACATATAAAATTACAAAAGGACTGGACAAGCTAGATGCAGGAAAAATGTTCCCAATGTTGGGCGAGTCTAGAACCAGGGGCCACAGAATAAAGGGGAGGTCATTTAAGACTGAGGTGAGAAAAAACATTTTCATCCAGAGAGTTGTGAATTTGTGGAATTCCCTGCCACAGAGGGCAGTGGAGGCCAAGTCACTGGATGGATTTAAGAGAGAGTTAGATAGAGGTCTAGGGGCTAGTGGAGTCAAGGGATATGGGGAGAAGGCAGGCACGGGTTATTGATTGGGGACGATCAGCCATGATCACAATGAATGGCGGTGCTGGCTCCTTCACCTATTTTCTATGTTTCTATGTTTCTATGTTTCTATGTTTCTATGTCAAAAGCAAAGGAGGTGTTAAATTCTCCGTAAATTATTTGCAGCTGAAAGACTGAAATGTTCCATTTTCCCAGTGGTAAAAGTGTCTCCTCTGGGGAAACCCAGCAAGCCACGAAAATCAAATGACAATATTTGCCAAAAAGCATGATGTTTGCATACGGTAACTGCCCCTGGGGATTGTTCGAGGCAGGAGGCTCTCCCACGGACACTGTTGTAACGTGTCACCTGATCAGTCAACAAGCTCCCTCAATGTGGAGCAATCTCTTGTTTCCCCCCCCCCGTCTTACCATCTGTTGGCACAAAACAAAGATAAAGGCACCGCATCCACCCACTGGCTGCTCTCATGGCCACCGGGAGTGGATTTTGCAAAAGAGGGTCTGTAGAAGTATGCAAGGGTCCTCTTCTCCCGAACAGCTCCGTCACAGAGGACTCTGTGATCTACGGACTGTTCCCAGGGACACATTCAGAGAACGACATCGAGTGCTGCTGGAGGGTCATCGACTCGGTCAAAGACGCCCTTTGGTCTGCCCGAGCGTTGTTCACCACCCAGCGGAGCGAGATGTCCGTCGGGGAATGTTGCCGACTGGCCCGCTGCAGACTGCAGGAGTACGTGCTAAGGGACGCACTGAAACTCGGTGCAGCCAACGCCAAGGCTCGGTGGGGGAGGACCACAGTCTAAGGCCCTTCCGCTTCTGGACATGGGGGGCAGAGTGTGGTGGAGACGCCCCTCAAAATAGGGGAAGGCATCCCACGCCAGGGGGCCACATGAGTGGCACGGGTGGGGGACAAATTTGAGAAATGTATATAGACTGCATTGAACAATTTGTACAGCCTCCCAAAATGTCGGATGAATTTTTCGCACGGTTCACGTATATATTTATTAGCTGAATAAAGTCTAGTTTGAAATTAAAAGAAAAGAAAAAAAAGTTGCTGCCTCACATCGCCAGAGGCCCGGATTCGAACCTGGTTACGAGCACTTGCCTGCACGGAGTTTGCACCTTCTTCCTGTGACCTGTATGCTCCGGCTTCCTCCCACACTCCACAGACGTGCAGGTCGGCCCGGCCCGAGGGAGGAGTGGCGCCCATGTCGGGGCGGCCTGGCGCGAGGCTGAGACGGTAACTTACGTGAGGGCGATCCGGCTCGGGGCTGGAACGGTTGTCCGGTGGCTGGGACGGTGTTCTGGCGGCGGTGACCTGAGTCCGGGGTTCGGCCGCGGGCCAGCGGCTACATCAGCAGGACTGGAGGGCGGCAGCTTCGACCACCCCGGGGCGCGGTGATTGAGCCGCGGGATTGTTTTAACATCGCCCGGTGGGGTATCGCCTCAGCGCAGAGGGAGAAGAGGAGGGAAGAGACTGCAGACCTAAGACTTTTGCCTCCATCACAGTGAGGATGTGCTGGGTGAACTCACTGTGGTGGATGTTAATATGTGTTTATTGTTGTTTTTTATTGTATTGTATGTATGACTGCAGACACAAAATTTCGTTCAGACTTCGGTCTGAATGACAATAAAGGAAATCTGTAAATCTGTAATCTGTTTACAGGTTGATTGGCTTCGGTAAGTTGTAAAATGGGGTCAAGGAAAGAGCGTTCATGCCGCCTCACCCCTGTTGTCACCGATCTTTCCACCATCACACACAAGAAGCGCAATAGACAATAGACAATAGGTGCAGGAGTAGGCCATTCGGCCCTTCGAGCCAGCACCGCCATTCAATGATCAGCCATGATCACATTGAATGGCGGTGCTGGCTAGAAGTGACAAATGGCCTACTCCTGCACCTATTGTCTATTGTCTATTGATCATGGCTCATCATCCCCAATCAGTACCCCGTTCCTGCCTTCTCCCCATATCCCCTGAGTCCGCTATCTTTAAGAGTCCTTTCTAGTTCTCTCTTGAAAATATCCAGAGAACCGGCCTCCACCGCCCTTACAGACATTACAGACAGAGAATTACAGACTGGAGGCAGAGAATTCCACAGACCCACAACTCTCTGTGAGAAAATGTGCTTCCTCGTCTCCGTTCTAAAGGAATCCTTATTCTTAAACTGTGGCCCTTGGTTCTGGATTCTCCCTACATCAGCAACATATTTCCTGCCTCTAGTGTGTCCATGCCCTTAATAATCTTATATGTTTCAATGAGACCTAATCTCATCCTTCTAAACTCCAGAGTGTACAAGCCCAGCTGCTCCATTCTCTCAGCATATGACAGTCCCACCATCCCGGGAATTAACCTTGTAAACCTCCGCTGCACTCCCTCAATAGCAAGAATGTCCTTCCTCAAATTAGGGGACCAAAACTGCACACAATACTCCAGGTGTGGTCTCACTAGGGCTCTATACAACTGCAGAAGGACCTCTTTGCTCATATACTCAACTCCTCTTGTTATAAAGGCCAACATGCCATTCGAATTATTCACTGCCTGCTGCACCTGCATGCTTACTTTCATTGACTGATGAACAAGGACCCCCAGATCCCGTTGTACTGCCCCTTTTACCAACTTGCACCATTTAGATAGTAATCTGCCTTCCTGTTTTTGCTACCAAAGTGGATAACCTCACATTTATCCACATTAAACTGCATCTGCCATGCATCTGCCCACTCACCCAACCTGTGCAAGTCACCCTGAATTCTCACAGCATCCTCCTCACAGTTCACACTGCCACCCAGCTTTGTGTCATCTGCAAATTTGCTAATGTTACTTTCAGGACAGACACCATTGTATGCAGATGCCGAGATGTGTGTTCAGCTCTGGCTGAACGACTTCTAATCTTGTGTGTGGACACGACAAGAAGGAGAATTTGTAAATATCTCCCCAGTGAGTGCAGGATAGTGTACGGGTCGTTCGCTAGTTGACGAGGACTCGGTGGGCCGAAGGGCCTGTTTCAACGCTGTACCTGGAAAGTCTGTAATGTCTTATCAGGCAACTGGTTGTTTTCTAATCCTTAAACAAAAAATAGGGCTTTATTTCCAGTATGTACAGGAGAATGGCTATTATCAGGAATCTGAACTGTCCTATAAACAACAGACAATAGGTGCAGGAGTAGGCCATTCGGCCCTTCGAGCCAGCACCGCCATTCAATGTGATCATGGCTGATCATCCCCAATCAGTACCCCGTTCCTGCCTTCTCCCCATATCCCCTGACTCCGCTATCTTTAAGAGCCCTATCTACCTCTCTCTTGAAAGCATCCAGAGAACCGGCCTCCACCGCCCTCTGAGACAGAGAATTCCACAGACTCATAACTCTCTGTGAGAAAATGTGTTTCCTCGTCTCCGTTCTAAAAGAATCCTTATTCTTAAACTGTGGCCCCTGGTTCTGCATTCCCCCAACATCGGGAACATGTTTCCTGCCTCTAGTGTGTCCAAGCCCATAACAATCTTATATGTTTCAATGAGAACTACTCTCATCTTTCTAACTCCAGAGTGTACAAGCCCAGCTGCTCCATTCTCTCAGCATATGACAGTCCCGCCATCTCAGGAATTAACCTTGTAAACCTCCGCTGCATTCCCTCAATAGCAAGAATGTCCTTCCTCAAATTAGGGGACCAAAACTGCCCACAATACTCCAGGTGTGGTCTCACTAGGGCCCTGTACAACTGCAGAAGGACCTCTTTGCTCATATACTCAACTCCTCTTGTTATAAAGGCCAACATGCCATTCGATTTCTTCACTGCCTGCTGTACCTGCATGCTTACTTTCATTGACTGATGAACAAGGACCCCCAGATCCCGTTGTACTTCCCCTTTTCCCAACTTGACACCATTTAGATAGTAATCTACCTTCCTGTTTTTGCTACCACAGTGGATAACCTCACATTTATCCACATTAAACTGCATCTGCCATGCATCTGCCCACTCACCCAACCTGTCCAAGTCACCCTGCATTCTCATAGCATCCTCCTCACGGTTCACACTGCCACCCAGCTTTGTGTCATCTGCAAATTTGCTAATGTTACTTTCAAGACAGTCACCATTGTATGCAGATGCCGAGATGTGTGTTCAGCTCTGGCTGAACGACTTTTAATCTTGTGTGTGGCCACGACAAGAAGGAGAATTTGTAAATATCTCCCCAGTGAGTGCAGGATAGTGTACGGGTCGATCGCAAGTTGACGAGGACTCGGTGGGCCGAAGGGCCTGTTTCAGCGCTGTACCTGGAAAGTCTGTAATGTCTTATCAGGCAACTGGTTGTTTTCTAATCCTTAAACAAAAAATAGGGCTTTATTTCCAGTATGTACAGGAGAATGGCTATTATCAGGAATCTGAACCGTCCTATAAACAACAGACAATAGGTGCAGGAGGAGGCCATTTGGCCCTTCGAGCCAGCACCACCATTCAATGTGATCATGGCTGATCATCCCCAATCAGTACCCCGTTCCTGCCTTCTCCCCATATCCCCTGACTCCGCTATCTTTAAGAGCCCTATCTAGCTCTCTCTTGAAAGCATCCAGAGAACCAACCAGAATATAACGTGCATCGTTTTAGTGCAAGATAAAGTCCAGTAAAGTCCAATCAAAGATAGATTAAGGGTCTCCAATAAGGTAGATGGGAGATCAAAACCACTCTCTGGTTGGTGAAACGTCAGTTCAGTTGCCTGATAACAGCTGGGAAGAAACAGTCCTTGAATCTTGAGGTGTGTGCGTTTTCACATTCTGTACCTCTTGCCCGATGGGAGAGGGGAGAAGAGGGAGTGGCCGGGGTGAGACTGGTCCTTGATGATGCTGCTGGCCTTGCCGAGGCAGCGTGAGGTGTAGATGGAGTCAATGGAAGGGAGGTTGGTTTGTGCGATGGTCTGGGCTGGGTCCACAACAGGGGGGGCATGGTGACGCAGCGGTAGAGACCCGGGTTCGATCCTGACTACGGGCGCTGTCTGTACAGAGTTTGTACGTTCTCCCCGTGACCTGCGTGGGTTTTCTCCGGGTGCTCCGGTTTCCTCCCACACTCCAAAGGTACAGGTTTGCAGGTTAACTGGCTTTGGTAAAATTGTAAATTGTCCCTCGTGTGGGTGGGATAGTGTTAGTCTACAAGCGATCGCTGGTCGACGCGGACTCGATGGGCCGAAGGGCCTGTTTCCGCGCTGTATCTCGAAACTAAACTAAACGCTCTGTAAATTCGTGCCCTCTCAAGTCAAGTCAAGTCAAGTTTATTCGTCACATACACATACGAGATGTGCAGTGAAATGGAAAGTGGCAATGCTCGCGGACTTTGTGCAAAAAGACAGACAAACAAACTACAAACAGAATGGAACAGAATCATATATTATTTTACATATTGCATATTGTAGGAGGAAGGAAAAAGGAAAAAAAACAGTAGAATGGTTCAGTAGAGTTAGTCCCTGGTGAGATAGGAATTTACAGTCCGAATGGCCTCTGGGAAGAAACTCCTTCTCAACCTCTCCGTTCTCACCGCATGGCAACGGAGGCGTTTGCCTGACCGTAGCAGCTGGAACAGTCCGTTGCAGGGGTGGAAGGAAGGGGTCTCCCATGATCTTGTTGGCTCTGGAGTTGCACCTTCTGATGTATAGTTCCTGCAGGGGGGGCGAGTGAAGTTCCCATAGTGCGTTCGGCTGAATGCACTACTCTCTGCAGAGCCTTCTTGTCCTGGGCAGAGCAGATCCCAAACCAGATCGTGATATTTCCGGACCAGATGCTTTCCACAGCCACTGAGTAGAAGAGCTGGGAAAAACAGGAAAGCAGACTATTATCAAAATGGTGGCCGACTAGGAAAAGGGGAGATGCAGCGAGACCTGGGTGTCATGGTACAACAGTCATTGAAAGTAGGCATGCAGGTGCAGCAGGCAGTAAAGAAAGCGAATGGTATGTTAGCTTTCATAGCAAAAGGATTTGAGTATAGGAGCAGGGAGGTTCTACAGCAGTTGTACAGGGTCTTGGTGAGATCACACCTGGAGTATTGCGTACAGTTTTGGTCTCCAAATCAGAGGAAGGACATTATTGCCATGGAGGGAATGCAGAGAAGGTTCACCAGACTGATTCCTGGGATGTCAGGACTTTCATATTAAGAAAGATTGGATAGACTTGGTTTATACTCTCTAGAATTTAGGAGATTGAGAGGGGATCTTATAGAAACTTACAAAATTCTTAAGGGGTTGGACAGGCTAGATGCAGGAAGATTGCTCCCGATGTTGGGGAAGTCCAGGACAAGGGGTCACAGCTTAAGGATAAGGGGGAAATCCTTTAAAACCGAGATGAGAAGAACTTTTTTTCACACAGAGAGTGGTGAATCTCTGGAACTCTCTGCCACAGAGGGTAGTTGAGGCCAGTTCATTGGCTATATTTAAGAGGGAGTTAGATGTGGCCCTTGTGGCTAAGGGGATCAGAGGGTATGGAGAGAAGGCAGGTACAGGATACTGAGTTGGATGATCAGCCATGATCATATTGAATGGCGGTGCAGGCTGGAAGGGCCGAATGGCCTACTCCTGCACCTAATTTCTATGTTTCTATGAAGAGCTGGGAAGAGCTGGGAGCTCCCATAGATGTCTAAAGCAAAGGTGGTGTTAAATTCTTCAAAAACTATTAGCAGCTGAAAGACTGAAATGTTCTGTTTTCCCAGTGGTAAAACAGTCCCCTTTGGGGACCTCAGCAGGCCACGAAAATAAAATGACAATATTTGCCAAGAAGCATGATATCTGCAATTGTATCGGCCCCTGGGCATTGATCATTGCAGGAGGGTAGAGTCTCCCCTAGTGTTACCATCTGTTATAGAGTCACGGTGGCCCAGCGGTAGAGTTGCTGCCTCACAGCGCCAGGGACCCAGGTTCGATCCTGACAAAGGGTGCTATCTGTACGGAGTCTCTACGTGCTCCCTGTTGTCACCCGGGTTTCCTCCGGGTACTCCGGTTCTCTCCCACACTCCAAAGACGTTGGTCGGTCATAACATCATAAGGTCATAGAAACATAGACAATAGGTGCAGCAGGAGGTCATTCGGCCCTTCGAGCTAGCACCGCCATTCATTGTGATCATGGCTGATCGTCCCCTATCAATAACCCGTGCCTGCTTTCTCCCCATATCCTTTGACTCCACTAGCCCCTAGAGCTCTATCTAACTCTCTCTTAAATCCATCCAGTGACTTGCGTGGCAGGGAATTCCACAAATTCACAACTCTCTGGGTGAAAAAGCTTTTTCTCACCTCAGTCTTAAATTACCTCCCCTTTATTCTAAGACTGTGGACCCTGGTTCTGGACTCGCCCAACATTGGGAACATTTTTCCTGCATCTAGCTTGTCCAGTCCTCTTATAATTTTATATGTTTCTATAAGATTCCCCCCCTAATCCTTCTAAACGCCAGTGAATACAAGCCTGGTCTTTTCAATCTATCCTCATATGACAGTCCCGCCATCCCAGGGATCAATCTCGCGAACCTACGCTGCGCTGCCTCTATCACAGGCATGTCCATCCTCAAATAAGGAGACCAAAACTGTACACAATACTCCAGATGTGGTGTCACCAAAGCCCTATACAACTGCAGAGGAAGGTCAGAAGGGATTGGAATAGAATTAGGCCATTCGGCCCATCAAGTCCACTCCAGCAGTCAGTGGTGGCTGAGGCTGCGGTCTCCAGTAGGAAAGTGGCCGATTCGGGCGCTCCAAGCCGCGGAGTGTGTTCGACCTTCCCGACGTCGGAGTTTGGATCATCGCAGCGAGAGGGCCTGTACATCGGGCCATCCATAGCGGTGACTACAGAGGGTTTATGGCCCAGACCACGGGTGAACAAAGGAGGAGGACTGACTGAACATTGTTGGCTTCCACCACAGTGCAGAATGCTGTGGTGGATGTTTGTGTTCACTTCTATTGTGTATTGTGTGTTCCTTTTTTTCAACTGTATCTCTGCTGGTAAATTCATGTCACTGTGCCTTAGTTGGTGCATGTGAAGAATACATTTGACTTTGACAGTGACTTTGATCTATCTCTCCTTCCTGACCCCATTCTCACCCCTTCTCCCCATAACCTCTGAAACCTGCAGCTTAATTGGGTTGTGTAAGTTGTATTGTGTGCAGTTTTGGTCATTGTGTGCAGTTTTGGTCCCCTAATTTGAGGAAGGACATTCTTGCTATTGAGGGAGTGCAGCGTAGGTTTACAAGGTTAATTCCCGGGATGGCGGGACTGTCATATGCTGAGAGAATGGAGCAGCTGGGCTTGTACACTCTGGAGTTTAGAAGGATGAGAGGGAATCTCATTGAAACATATAAGATTGTTAAGGGCTTGGACACGCTAGAGGCAGGAAACATGTTCCCGATGTTGGGGGAGTCCAGAACCAGGGGCCACAGTTTAAGAATAAGGGGTAAGCCATTTAGAACGGAGATGAGGAAACACTTTTTCTCACAGAGAGTGGTGAGTCTGTGGAATTCTCTGCCTCAGTGGGTGGTGGAGGCAGGTTCTCTGGATGCTTTCAAGAGAGAGCTAGATAGGGCTTAAAAATAGCGGAGTCAGAGGATATGGGGATATTCGAGCCAGCACCGCCATTCAATCTGATCA
Organism: Leucoraja ocellata; assembly: GCA_036785375.1. NCBI lineage: Eukaryota > Metazoa > Chordata > Chondrichthyes > Rajiformes > Rajidae > Leucoraja > Leucoraja ocellata. The sequence goes on along the minus strand of JAWMAR010002035.1, from coordinate 152,986 downwards.
TGGCTGATCATCCCCAATCAGTACCCCGTTCCTGCCTTCTCCCCATATCCCCTGACTCGGCTATTTTTAAGAGCCCTATCTAGCTCTCTCTTGAAAGTATCCAGAGAACCTGCCTCCACCGCCCTCTGAGTCAAAGAATTCCACAGACTCACCACTCTCCGTGAGAAAAAGTGTTTCCTCGTCTCCGTTCTAAATGGCTTACATCTTATTCTTAAACTGTGGCCCTTAAACTGGTTCTGGACTCCCCCAACATCGGGAACCTGTTTCCTGCCTCTTGTGTGTCCAAATCTTTAATAATGTTATTGTACTGTTGTAACTTTGTCAGCGGCAAAGACTTTTGTGTACTTTGGCGACACGTTTGTGTATATTGTGTATTGTATGCAAAAAGAAGGAGTTTCGCTGAACCTAGGTACAGGTGACAATAATGTATCCTTGAATAATTGAACCTGCCACAACTACCTCCTCTGGCAGCTGGTTCCACCTACCCTCTAGTGAAAAAGATGCCCCATCCGATTCCTTTTAAATCTTTCCCTTCTCATCTTCTCCCTGCTCATGTCGAGTGGAAGATATGGAATGAATACTCTGAAGGCTTGTACACTCTGGAGTTTAGAAGGCTGAGAGGGGAACATTGAAACATTTAAGATTATTAAGGGTTAGGACACGCTAGAGGCAGGAAACATGTTCCTGATGTTGGGGGAGTCCAGAACCAGGGGCCACAGTTTAAGAATAAGGGGTCGGCCATATAGAACGGAGACAGAAAATATAGAAAATAGATGCAGGAGGAGGCCATTCGGCCCTCTGAGCCAGCACCGCCATTCATTGTGATCATGGCTGATCGTCCCCTATCAATAACCCGTGCTTGCCTTCTCCCCATATCCCTTTGACTCCACTAGCCCTTTTTCTAACAGAGAGTGGTGAGTCTGTGGAATTCTCTGCCTCAGAGGGAGGTGGAGGCAGGTTCTCTGGATGCTTTCAAGAGAGAGCTAGATAGGGCTCTTAAAGATAGCGGAGTCAGGGGATATGGGGAGAAGGCAGGAACGGGGTACTGATTGTGGATGATCAGCCATGATCACATTGAATGGCGGTGCTGGCTCGAAGGGCCGAATGGCCTACTCCTGCGCCTATTGTCTATTGTCAAAGATGGACGCAAAATGCTGGAGTAACTCAACGGGACCGGCAGCATCTCCGGAGACGAGGAATAGGTGACGTTTTGGGTCGAGACCCTTCTTCAGACTGAGAATCCTTTCTTTGTTGTCTGTATATCCTGGGACCTACATGAAGTGGAGAATACACATGAAGTATTTTAGCTTGGGTTGGTTTTCGAGTAACCTCTAGGTGGCAGAGAATTATCAGCAGACCATGCCGAATCTGTAGAAATCTGCAGAGTCTGAGAAAAATAATAGATGACGTTTCGATTCAACTCCCCCTCCCATTCCCACACTGACCTTTCTGTCCTGGGCCTCCTCCATTGTCAGAGTGAGGCCCAGCGCAAATTGGAGGAACAGCACCTCATATTTTGCTTGGGTAGTTTACACCCCAGCGGTATGAACATTGACTTCTCTAACTTCAGGTAGTCCCTGCTTTCTCCCTCCATCCCCTTCCCCCTTCCCAGTTCTCCCACTAGTCCCACTGTCTCTGCCTGCATTGTATCTTTGTCCCGCCCCCTCCCTCGGCTTGTACTCGCTAGAATTTAGAAGATTGAGGGGGGATCTTATAGAAACTTACAAAATTCTTAAGGGGTTGGACAGGCTAGATGCAGGAAGATTGTTCCCGATGTTGGGGAAGTCCAGAACAAGGGGTCACAGTTTAAGGATAAGGGGGGAAATCTTTTAGGACCGAGATGAGAAAAACATTTTTCACACAGAGAGTGGTGAATCTGTGGAACTCTCTGCCACAGAAGGTAGTTGAGGCCAGTTCATTGGCTATATTTAAGAGGTAGTTAGATGTGGCCCTTGTGGCTAAAGGGATCAGGGGGTATGGAGAGAAGGCAGGTACAGGATACTGAGTTGGATGATCAGCCATGATCATATTGAATGGCGGTGCAGGCTCGAAGGGCCGAATGGCCTACTCCTGCACCTATTGTCTATGTTTCTATGTTTCTATGTTTCCCCTGACATCAGTCTGCAGAAGGATCTCGACCGGAAAGGTTGTCCATTCCTTCTCTCCAGAGATGCTGCCTGGCCCGTTGAGTTACTCCAGCATTTTGAGTCTATAAATGGCGGAGCTGACTTGATGGGCCGAATGGCCTAATTCTGCCGAAGATAGACTCAAAAAGCTGGAGTAACTCAACGGTTTGATATATTTTTCACGCTTAACCCAATTCTGCTGCCTTCTCCCTGTAAACCTTTGATGCCTTTACATGGATGGGACAGGTTTAGAGGGATATGGGTCCAAACGCAGGCAGCTGGGACATAGTGTAGATGGGGCATGTTGGTCGGCATGGACAGGTTTGGGCCGAAGGGCCTGTTACATAGCATAGCATAGCAAATAGATGCAGGAGGAGGCCACTCGGCCCTTCGAGCCAGCACCGTCATTCATTGTGATAATGGCTGATCGTCCCCTATCAATAACCCGTGCCTGCCTTCTCCCCATATCCCTTGACTCCACTAGCGCCTAGAGCTCTATCTAACTCTCTCTTAAATCCATCCAGTGACTTGGCCTCCACTGCCCTCTGTGCCAGGGAATTCCATAAATTCACAACTCTCTGGGTGAGAAGTTTTTTCTCACCTCAGTCTTAAATGGCCTCCCCTTTATTCTAAGACTGTGGCCCCTGGTTCTGGACTCGCCCAACATTGGGCACATTTTTTCCTGCAACTAGCTTGTCCAGTCCTTTTATAATTTTATATGTTTCTATACGATCTCCCCTCATCCTTCTAAACTCCAGTGAATACAAGCCTAGTCTTTTCAATCTTTCCTCAAATGACAGTCCCGCCATCCCAGGGATCAATCTCGTGAACCTACGCTGCACTGCCTCAATCTGAATCACTTGATGGGCCGAATGGCCTAATTCTGCTCCTATCACTTATGACCTTATGACCTCATGGCATGATAAAGGGAATAACATTTAGTGCAAGTTTAAGCCAGCAATGTCCGATCAAGGATAGTCCGAGGGTCACCAATGAGGTAGATGGTAGTTCAGCACTGCTCTCTGGTTGTGGTAGGATTTCTGTAGATTTCTGTTGACGGATGTCTTGATTTCTGTTCAGAAGAAGCCGGCTCATGTTCAGCTCAGCGTTCACAGAGATAATCTCCAGGCATGGACCTTTATGTCAGTTTTCATTAAGAAAAAGTTTACCTTTAATAAAACCTTGCAAGGAGATAGAATGAAATAGATAGGTCACCTGCAACAACATAGAAACATAGAAACATAGAAATTAGGTGCAGGAGTAGGCCATTCGGCCCTTCGAGCCTGCACCGCCATTCAATATGATCATGGCTGATCATCCAACTCAGTATCCCGTACCTGCCTTCTCTCCATACCCCCTGATCCCCTTAGCCACAAGGGCCACATCTAACTCCCTCTTAAATATAGCCAATGAACTGTGACCTCGACTACCTTCTGTGGCAGAGAGTTCCAGAGATTCACCACTGTCTGTGTGAAAAAAGTTCTCATATTGAATGGCGGAGCAGGATCGAAGGGCCGAATGGCCTTCTCCTGCACCTATTTTCTATGTTTCTATCTCAGTTTTAAAGGATTTCCCCCTTATCCTTAAGCTGTGACCCCTTGTCCTGGACTTCCCCAACATCGGGAACAATCTTCCTGCATCTAGTCTGTCCAACCCCTTAAGAATTTTGTAAGTTTCTATAAGATCCCCTCTCAATCTCCTAAATTCTAGAGGGTATAAACCAAGTCTATCCAGTCTTTCTTCATAAGACAGTCCTGACATCCCAGGAATCAGGAATCAGGAATCCCAGGAACATGACAACAACACTGCCACCTAGGAGAGGTCAGGCTCCTTGTAATTATAATAGTCTCCTTGTTCTTCTACCTGTCATTCTTGCCTTTATTACTTAGACTGGAGTTATTGAGATATTCGATAGGCGTCACGGTGGCGCAGCGGTGGAGTTACTGCCTTGCAGCGCCAGAAACCCGGGTTCGATCCTGACTGCGGGAGCACCCAGAGAAAACCCACGCAGGTCACGGGGAGAACGTGCAAACTCTGCACAGACAGCAATCCTCGATAGAGCACTGAAACGGGCCCTTCGGCCCACCTGGTCCGTGCCAGCCAGCGATCCCCGCACACTAATATTATCCTACTATCCTACCTGCAGGCTCATCAGCGTCTCTTCTTCCTGAGGAGACTGAAGAAGGTCCATCTGTCTCCTCAGATCCTGGTGAACTTCTACCGCTGCACCATCGAGAGCATCCTTACCAACTGCATCACAGTATGGTATGGCAACTGCTCTGTCTCCGACTGGAAGGCATTGCAGAGGGTGGTGAAAATTGCCCAACGCATCACCGGTTCCTCGCTCCCCTCCATTGAGTCTGTCCAAAGCAAGCGCTGTCTGCGGAGGGCGCTCAGCATCGCCAAGGACTGCTCTCACCCCAACCATGGACTGTTTACCCTCCTACCATCCGGGAGGCGCTACAGGTCTCTCCGTTGCCGAACCAGCAGGTCGAGGAACAGCTTCTTTCCGGCGGCTGTCACTCTACTCAACAACGTACCGCGGTGACTGCCAGTCACCACCCCCCCCCCCCCCCCGTATTTTGTTGTCTCTGTACTGTACACTGACAATGACAATTAAAATTGAATCTGAATCTGAATCTGAATCTGAATCTACCCACACTTAGGACAATTTTACAAATTTTTTTACTGAAGCCAATTAACCTACAAACCTGTACGTCTTTGGAGTGTGGGAGGAAACCGTGATCCCGGAAAAAACCCACGCAGGCCACGGGGAGAATGTACAAACTCCGTACAGACAGCACCCGTTGTCAGGGTCGAACCCGGGTCTGTCAGGCAGCAACTCTACCGCAGCGCCACCGTGCCACCCTCCTACACTGGAGACACCAGGGGACTTAACATGGAACAATACGGCACACAGATGTGGGCCCTTCAGCCCAACCCCGACATGCCAACCCAATTTCACTCTACACTGGAGAAACTTGCGACTTTAACATTGCCATCGCCAACCTGTGGAATTCGCTTCTGTGGAATCTTGCACGTCTGTGGAATTCTCTGCCTCAGAGGGCGTTGGAGGCGGGTTATCTGGATGCTTTCATGAGAGAGCTAGATAGGGCTCTTAAAAATAGCAGAGTCAGGGGATATGGGGAGAAGGCAGGAACGGGGTACTGATTGGGGATGATCAGCCATGATCATATTGAATGGCGGTGCTGGCTCGAAGGGCCGAATGGCCTACTCCTGCACCTATTGTCTATTATCTATAACCCAAATGTCCACCTACACTGGATGTACCAGATACTTCAATTGGCTATATTTAAGAGGGAGTCAAGATTCAAGATTCAAGATTCAATTTATTTGTCATTTGGACCCCTTGAGGTCCAAACGAAATGCCGTTTCTGCAGCCATACATTACAAACAAATAGACCCAAGACACAACATAATTTACATAAACATCCATCACATCACATCTCCACTGCACTGAGTTAGATGTGGCCCTTGTGGCTAAAGGGATCAGGGGGTATGGAGAGAAGGCAGGTACAGGATACTTAGTTGGATGATCAGCCATGATCATATTGAATGGCGGTGCAGGCTCGAAGGGCCGAATGGCCTACTCCTGCACCTATTGTCTATGTTTCTATGTTTCAACATGGGCGTCTTTAACACAAGTCCACACTCCGCCACCTCCAGTTTAAATTCCATGTGGAATATTTTGGAGGACCAAGATCCAAGTCACGGGGAGAAGGTACAAAGTCAAGCGGGCCCGTAGTCAGGATCGAACCCGGGTCTCTGGCGCTGTGAAGCAGTGGCTCTACCACTGAGCCGCCCAGTGCATTGCATTACACTAATGTAACACAGGCAAGCCTGGCCACATAACCACACACAGCTTGACAATGTGCTCAACAAGAAATCTAATGCGACATCCAATTATTCGCTGAATGATGCCGTGTAATTGTACATTGGGTTCAACGCTGAGGCTTCCTCGCCATCTGTGGCCCCTCTGTTAAAGCGTGAAGAATTCGGCTTTAATTCCCATCTTATTAATCTAATCGTTGTCACAGTTGTCACAGTGTCGTTTGACTTTAGTTACTCCAGCATATCGTGTCTATCTTCGCTGTCAACCAGCATCTGATGTTTAACCATAAAACCATATAACCATATAACAATTACAGCACGGACACAGGCCATCTCGGCCCTACAAGTCCGTGCCGAACAAATTTTTTTCCCCCTTAATCCCACCTGCCTGCACTCGTACCATAACCCTCCATTCCCTTCTCATCCATATGCCTATCCAATTTATTTTTAAATTATACCAATGAACCTGCCTCCATCACTTCCACTGGAAGCTCATTCCACACCGCTACCAGTCTCTGAGTAAAGAAGTTCCCCCTCATATTACCCCTAAACATCTGTCCCTTAATTCTGAAGTCGTGTCCTCTTGTTTGAATCTTTCCTATTCTCAAAGGGAAAAGCTTGTCCACATCAACTCTGTCTATCCCTCTCATCATTTTAAAGACCTCTATCAGGTCCCCCCTTAACCGTCTGCGCTCCAGAGAATAAAGACCTAACTTATTCAACCTATCTCTGTTTAGTGAAGTTGAAGGTAGACAAAAGTGCTGGAGAAACTCAGCGGGTGAGGCAGCAGCATCTATGGAGTGAAGGAAAAGGTAACGTTTCGGGTCAATAGACAATAGACAATAGACAATAGACATTAAACAATAGACAATAGGTGCATGAGGTGGCCATTTGGCCCTTCGAGCCAGCACCGCCATTCAATGTGATCATGGCTGATCATCCCCAATCAGTACCCCGTTCCTGCCTTCTTCCCTTATCCCCTGACTCCGCTATTTAACATAGAAATTAGGTGCAGGAGTAGGCCATTCGGCCCTTCGAGCGAGCACAGCCATTCAATGTGATCATGGCTGATCATCCCGTATCCCGTACCTGCCTTCTCTCCATATCCTCTGATCCCCTTAGCCACAAGGGCCACATCTAACTCAATTTTTAAGAGCCCTATCTAGCTCTCTCTTGAAAGCATCCAGAGAACCTGCCTCCACCGCCCTCTGAGGCAGAGAATTCCACAGACTCACTGTGAGAAAAAGTGTTTCCTCGTCTCCATTCTAAATGGCTTACTCCTTATTCTTAAACTGTGGCCCCTGGTTCTACACTCCCCCAACATCGGGAACATGTTTCCTGCCTCTAGCGTGTCCAGGTGTGGTCTCACTAGGGCTCTGTACAACTGCAGAAGGACCTCTTTGCTCCTATATTCGATTCCTCTCGTTATGAAGGCCAACATGCCATTCACTTTCTTCACTGCCTGATGTACCTGCATGCTTACTTTCATAGACTGATGTACAAGGACCCCCAGAGGCAGAGAATTCCACAGACTCACCACTCTCTGTGAAAAAAAGTGTTTCCCCGTCTCCGTACTAAATGGCTTACTCCTTATTCTTAAACTGTGGCCCCTGGTTCTGGACTTCCCCAACATCGGGAACATGTTTCCTGCCTCTAGCGTGTCCAAGCCCTTAACAATCTTATATGTTTCAACCAATTGCATCTCCTGCAGGGTATAGGGCCTGTCCCATGAGCATGCGACCTGCATGCGGCAAGCGTGACCAAACTGGAAGCAGGGGTCGCACAGAGGTCGAGTGAGTTGATGTGAAGTTCGAGCGAAGTCCGCGGGAAGTTCGCGCGTGTCGTAAGGCGTCGAGGCGGCTGCAGGCCGTTGCCGCGCGGGCTTTTTGAACACGGTCAGTTTTCCGTAGCCACGCGCGATGTCGGGACCAGCCCCGCACAACTCCATACGGCTTCGGCGATCGAAGTGGGACCGGCCCCGCGAGGCCGTACGGCTCAAGCGACCACGTTAGGTCGCGCTTACCGCATGCTCGTGGGACAGGCCCTTAAGAGACTGAAAAAGAAGTTTCACCCGACCCCCCCCCCCCCCATCCTGCCCTCCACATAAAACAAACCGGAGAACATTTACACTGTAACGGGGACTCCAGGAGTCCAGCCTAGAATGAGCGGAAAACGAGTTGTGTGAATGAAAAGGGTGTTTATTACTGCACTGTGCTGCTTCCAAATCCAATCGCGAGACCAGGCGACATACATAAATACATACATATAGCCCTCTCTCAGAGGACGTCAAGAAAGGCTTGAGAGTAAAGATGAGTTTTAAGTCTCGACTTAAAGGAGTGGATGGAGGGGGCAGTTCTGATGGGAAGGGGGGATGCTGTTCCACAAGTCTAGGAGCTGCAACCGCAAAGGCACGGTCGCCCCTGAGCTTATGCCTGGACCGCGGGATGTTCAGTAACCCCAAGTCGGCCGATCTGAGGGACCTGGAGGTGGTGTGGTGGGTGAGAAGACTTTTGATGTAGGTGGGGGAAAGCCCTACTTTGTAAAACAGCGGGTTGCGGAAGGGGGGGTGGGGGTGGGGGGAGGTTCAACGATATGTAAACCTTCATAACTTTTGTACTATTTCACCGATCGGAACAAAACTTATTTGACTTGCAGCAGGGGAGAATGGTGGGTAAGGTGGCGGAAAATTGTAGCGCTGTGGGGGATCATTTTTGCGCACATTTAATTACAACGCAGACCGGAAGTGGTCCAGATGAGAGTTTTGGGGGGGAACAGGTTGCATTGGAGGAACAGGTGAGTGGTGGAATATTGCGTTGGGGAATGGGTTGCCTTGGGGGGACCAGGCCTCCCGTGTCCCACTTGGTCTAGTCTCCTTTAAACATTACCTCTCTCAACTTAAAGCTATGCCTTTGAGTGTTTGATAGCTCCACACTCCAGCATATATTCGTAAGTTATAGGCACTGATTTAGGCCATTCGGCCCACCAAGTCTACTCCGCCATTCAATCACGGCTGATCTATCTTCCAATCCTGACCCCATTTTCCTGCCTTCTCCCCATAACACCTACTCATCACCCGTACTAATCAAGAACCTCTATATCTCTATATTTTTTCACACAGAGAGTGGTGAATCTCTGGAACTCTCTGCCACAGAGGGTAGTTGAGGCCAGTTCATTGGCTATATTTAAGAGGGAGTTAGATGTGGCCCTTGTGGCTAAGGGGATCAGGGGGTATGGAGAGAAGGCAGGTACGGGATACTGAGTTGGATGATCAGCCATGATCATATTGAATGGCGGTGCAGGCTCGAAGGGCCGAATGGCCTACTCCTGCACCTAATTTCTATGTTTCTATGTTTCTATCTCTGCCCATTGACTTGGCCTCCACAGCCGTCTGTGGCAATGAATTCCACAGATTCACCACCCTCTGACTAAAGAAATTCCTCCTCATTTCCATTCGAAACGTACGTCCGCAGACTTCTGTGGCAATGAATTCCACATTCCAAAGAATATATTCCTGATTAAATTTGTTAATGAACCATTTGGATAAATAAACCTGGTTAATGCATTCCTTTGCAACATAAGTGGACATGTTTGTGCTACTTTGCCATCTGTGTCACGGTTAATAATGTTCCATGTCTCCCTGTGCCTGTTGTCCAGAACATTGCAATATGTGGCGCAGCGGTAGAGTTGCTGCCTCACAGCGCCAGAGACTTGGGTTTGATCCTGTGGTGAGTTAAGGGCCTGTCCCATGAGCATGCGACTGCATGCGGCAAGCATGACCAAACGTGGCCGGTCCCACTTTGATCGCCGGAGCCGTATGGAGTTGTGCGGAGCTGGTCCCGACATCGCTCGGGGCTCCGAAAAACTGACACGGTCCAAAAATTCCGCGCGGCAACGGCCTGCTGGCCTGCAGCCGCATTGAGGCCGTACGCACCGCCTCGACAGGCGTGCGCAGCGTCTCGACTCCGTAAGCAGCGTCTCGACGCCGTACACAGCATCTTGACGGTGTACGCCTTACGCAAACTTCCCGCGGACTTTGCTTAAAATTCACGTCAACTCGTAAGGGATCATTCGACTTCCGCGTGGCCCCCGCTTCCGGTTTGGTCGCGCTTGCCGCATGCGGGCACATGCTGGTGGGACAGGCCCTGTACGGGGATCACTCGACCTCCGCGCGGCCCCCACGCTTCCCCCCGCTTCCGGTTTGATAGCGCTTGCCGCATGCAGCCGCATGCTCGTGGGACAGGCCTTTTACTCCGAGTGTGTAGGATCCAAAACTGGAATAACATAGGTTTGTAGGCTAATTGGCCCCTGTAAAATTGTCAATTGTCCCTACTGTGTGTTGGATAGTGCTAGTGTGTGGGGATTGTTGTACGGCACAGACTCGGCGGGCCAAAGGGCCTGTTTCCGTGCTGTATCTCTAAACTAACCCAAAAAGACAATGAGATAGATCACAATCTCTTCCACTGGCCTCTATATTTAATATGTAGGCTTGAGGTAAAGGATGGCACAGTGGTGCAGCTGGTAGAGCTGCTACCTGTTTAAGAAGGAACTGCAGATGCTGGAAAATCGAAGGTAGACAAAAAAGCTGGAGAAACTCAGCGGGTGCAGCAGCATCTATGGAGCAAAGGAAATAGGCAACGTTTCGGGCCGAAACCCTTCTTCAGACTGATGTAGGGTGGGGTGGGAGGGGGGGGTGGTGGGGAGAAGAAAGGAGAAAGGAAGAGGAGGAGCCAGAGGGCTGAGAAGGGGAGGAGACAGCCAGGGCTACAGGAAATTGGAGAATTCAATGTTTATGCCACTAGGGTGCAGACTGCCCAAGCAGAATATGAGGTGCTGCTCCTCCAATTTCCGGTGTTGCTCACTCTGGCCATGGAGGAGACCCAGGACAGAAAGGTCGGATTCGGAATGGGAGGGGGAGTTGAAGTGCTGAGCCACCGGGAGATCAGGTTGGTTAATGCGGACCGAGCGGAGGTGTTGGGCGAAACGATTGGCAAGCCTGCGTTTGGTCTCACCGATGTAGATCAGCTGACAGTGAGAGCTGCTACTTCACAGCACCAGAGACCCGGGTTGGATCCTGAGCTCAGGTGCTGTCTGCGTGGAGTTTGTACGCCATGACCCACGTGGTTTGCTTCCCGTTTCCCCCACATCCCATAGACGTGCGGATTTGGCCTCTTTAAATTGCCCCTAAAGTGTAAGTAGTGCATGAGACAGTGAGATAACATAGAACTACTGACTGAATGAATGAATGAATGAATGAATGAATGAATGAATGAATAAGTTTATTGGCCAAGTATTCACATACAAGGAATTTGCCTTGGTGCTTCGCCCGCAAGTGACAACATGACATACAGTGACTGTTAGGAATGACACATAAAACATTAAACATTAATAATAAAACATTATTGATTAAACATGTGAATTAAATAAAATACCAGATCAAAGGGAGGCTACAGATTTTTGGCTGTTGAGTAGAGCAACTACTCGTGGAAAAAAAACAGTTTTTATGTCTGGCTGTGGCAGCTTTGACAGTCCGGAGTCGCCTTCCAGAGGGAAGTGATTCAAAGAGTTTGTGGCCAGGGTGAGAGGGGTCAGAGATGATCCTGGCCCTTGCAGTGTACAGTTCATCAACGGAGGGAAGGTTGCATGAAACCGTCCTTTCATCAGCTAGCGAGCAGTCCTAATCTCCCATCTACCTCATTGGAGACCTCTGAAATATATTTAATCAGACTCTATCGCACCTCAATGTAATAGTAACTTGCATTAAACGTTGTGCCCTTTATCCTTTAACTGTGCACTGATGAGCTGCTTGGTTGTATTCTTGTGTAGTCTTTCACTGAACACCTCCGCTCAGTCCGCCTAAAACGACCTGATCTCCCAGTTGCCAAACACTTTAACTCCCCCTCCCATTCCCACACTGACCTTTCTGTCCTGGGCCTCCGCCATTGTCAGAGTGAGGCCCAGCGCAAATTGGAGGAGCAGCACCTCATATTTTGCTTGGGCGGTATGAACATGGACTAACACTAGAGGCAGCAGCCTCTACCTACAGCCTGTCTGTTATTTTTATTTTCAGTTAGTCTAAAGTCTGTTTTTGGGGGAAACTTTTACTTTTCTACGTGGGGGAGGGGGGCAGGGTAAGGGGGGAAACCGTTTCCCAGTCTCTTCCTGGCGGGGACGCGACTATTTCTCCGAGTCGCGTCCTAGCCCCCCACCTCGTGGCCTACCAGCTGGATCGGAGCGGCCTTTCCTGCCGGGGACCGAGTACCGGACCAGGGCTGCTACAGCGGCGGCGCAGCGCTGGAGTCACCGCAGAGCAGGCGATGCCTACCTGGGTCGCCGTTTGGAGCTCCGGAGCGTTGGGCCGTTGCTCCAACATCGTGGAGCTCTGGTGCGGAGAGCTTCTAACACGGGCGGCGCTGAACGGCATCGTGGAGTCCTGGGGCGCCTTGCAGAGGGTCTCCAGCAGCAGTCTCCGCCCGGCGCGGCCTACGGACTTTAGAAGCCGCCGACTCCGGTAGGAGGGGGCCGACTCTGTGTTCACGCCGCTGAGGACATCCCGCAGCCCCGACGTCGGACTTGTATCACCCCGGCGATCGGTCCTGAACATCGGGCCGCCCGTAGCGGCAACTGCGGAGGGCACGGGGAGACCCTGACCTCGGGGAACGATGGAGGAAGAGACTGACTTTGGTGCCTTCCCACACAGTGGGAAACTTTGATTCTGCTGTGTGGGGATGTTTTATGTCAAACCCTATAGTGTGGTGTGTCCTGTTGATTTTTATTGTATGGCTGTATGGAAATTCATTTCACTGTGCCATGTGGCACACGTGACAATTAAATCTATCTTGAATCTTGAATCTTGAATCTTGAATCTTCTCTAACATCAAGTAACCCTTGCATCCCCCCTCTACATCCCTCCTCCATCTTTGTTCTCTGACCAGTCTGACTGGCCTGATTACATTTTATCTCTGTATGCTTCATTGTCACCTGCCCTCGCTAACTTGGTTCTTGGTTCTTGGTGTCTTGGTCCTCCTAAATATTCCAAATGGAATTTAAACTGGAGGTGGTGAAGGGAGGGCTTAAGCCAGAAAGGGTTATTGGGAAGAAAGAGCTACTTTAAATGTAGTTGCATCTGGTTGGGTAACTATAGTTGGGTGGAGATTATTCCATGCTTTAATTGTGCGGGGGAAGAATAATGATCTATTCTACATTTTCCTTGATCTCCATCCCCTTTGATGTCTCGTTTTCACACCTTACCCTCCCATGTGGATAAATGTGAGGTTATACATTTTGGTGGCAAAAACAGGAAGCAGACTATTATCTAAATGGTGGCCAACTATGAAAAGGGGTTATGCAGCGAGACCTGGGTGTCATGGTACACCAGTCATTGAAGGTAGGCATGCAGGTGCAGCAGGCAGTAAATGAAAGCGAATGGTATGTTAGCTTTCATAGCAAAAGGATTTGAGTATAGGAGCAGAGAGGTTCTACTGCAGTTGTACAGGGTCTTGGTGAGACCACACCTGGAGTATTGCGTACAGTTTTGGTCTCCAAATCTGAGGAAGGACATTATTGCCATAGAGGGAGTGCAGAGAAGGTTCACCAGACTGATTCCTGGGATGTCAGGACTGTCTTATGAAGAAAGACTGGATAGACTTGGTTTATACTCTCTAGAATTTAGGAGATTGAGAGGGGATCTTATAGAAACCTACAAAATTCTTAAGGGGTTGGACAGGCTAGATGCAGGAAGATTGCTCCCGATGTTGGGGAAGTCCAGGACAAGGGGTCACAGCTTAAGGATAAGGGGGAAATCCTTTAAAACCGAGATGAGAAGAACTTTTTTCACACAGAGAGTGGTGAATCTCTGGAACTCTCTGCCGCAGAGGGTAGTTGAGGCCAGTTCATTGGCTATATTTAAGAGGGAGTTAGATGTGGCCCTTGTGGCTAAAGGGATCAGGGGGTATGGAGAGAAGGCAGGTACAGGATACTGAGTTGGATGATCAGCCATGATTATATTGAATGGCGGTGCAGGCTCGAAGGGCCGAATGGCCTACTCCTGCACCTAATTTCTATGTTTCTATGTCTCAGTATCTCCCTCGCCCCTGACTCTCAAGGGCCTGTCCCACTTACACAACGTTTTTGACGACTGCCGGCACCCTTCATAGGTCGCCGAAAATGTTCAACATGTTGAAAATCCAGCGGTGACCAGAAAGACGCTACGACTCTTTGGGCGACTGAGGAGACGACTCACGACCATACAGGCAACATCCTGGCGACATGTCGCGGGGTGAGGCCAGTAGGGTCGTGAGTAGTCGCCCAAATAGTCGTACCTTGTTCTGGTCGCCGGTGGATTTTCAACATGTTGAAAATTGTCGGCGACCTGTAATGACCTATGGTGGGTCATTCATCACCCACACCAAATCCTGGCATCACATCACTCCAGTCCTCAAACAACTTCACTGGCTTCCCATCTCCCACCGGATCACCTACAAAATCCTGGTCCTCATCCACAAAGCCCTCCACCATCTGGCCCCCCCTTATCTCACTGACCTCCTCTCCCCCTACCAACCCTCACGGTCCCTCAGATCCACATCAGCCGGTCTCCTCTCCATCCACAAGTCCAACCTCCGCAGTTTTGGGGACAGAGCCTTCTCCAGGGCAGCTCCCAGGCTCTGGAACTCCCTCCCCCAACTGATCCGCAATTCCGTGTCCCTCACCATCTTCCAGTCCCACCTCAAGACCCATCTCTTCACCTCTGCCTATCCTTAGCCCCACGTCCCCCTCCCTTTTCATCTGTGCACTAATTGCCTTATTATTGTGTTTTGTATTGAATTCTGTCTTTACTTTGTGTACTAGTCATGTCTCTACTATTTATTTCATTCCCCTTACATGTTTTTCCTCTACCTGCTAAATTTTTGTAAGGTGTCCTTGAGACTCTTGAAAGGTGCCCATAAATAAAATTTATTATTATTATTATTATTATTATTATTATTATTATTATTATGACGGGTGCCAGCAGTCGCCGAAAAAGTTGTGTAAGTGGGACAGGCCCTTCAATCTGAGGAAGGATCTAGACCGGAAACGTCACCCATTCCTTCTCTCCCGAAATGCTGCCTGCCCCGCTGAGTTACTCCAGCATTTTGTGTCTACAGTCTTTTCACACCTTACCCTATAGTCTTTTCTTGGATTGGATAGCACACAAACAAAAGCTTTCCACAGTATCTCAGTACACGTGACAACAACAAGCTAAACTAGTGCAAACAGACGATCAACGGCTGATGTGGACCCGGTGGGCTGAAGGGCTTGTCTCCATGCTGCATCTCTAAACTGAGGACAGTGCGGTGGCGCAGCGGTAGAGTTACTGCCTCACAGCGCCAGAGACCTGGGTTCAATCCTGACTACGGGTGCTGTCTGTATGGAGTTTGTACATCCTCCATGTGAACTACGTGGGTTTTCTCCGGGTGCTCCGGTTTCCACACACACTCCAAAGACAATACAATACAAGATACATTTAATTGTCATTTGGACCCCTTGAGGTCCAAACGAAATGACATTTCTGCAGCCATACATTACAAACAAATAGACCCAAGACACAACATAATTTACATAAACATCCATCACATCGCTGTGATGGAAGGCCAAAAAAACTTATCTCTCCACTGCACTCCCCCCCCCCCCCCCCCCGATGTCAGAGTCAAAGTCAAAGCCCCCGGCTGGCGATGGTGATTGTCCCGCGGCCATTAAAGCCACGCCGGGTGGTGCGAGGTCGCACACCGGGTCTTGGTGTTAAAGCCCCCGGCGTGTGCTCGCAGAGTCCCGCGGCCATTCCAAGCCGCGCGGGGCGGTGCTGTGAGGCCCCGCTCCAGGAGCTCTTCGACCCCGCAACTCGGGCGGCAGAAGTCGCGTTGCGGGAGCCCTGAAAAGCGGTCTCCCTCCAGTGACCCGCGGGCTCCCGGTGCCGCCGTCCGCCAGACCCGCAGTTGCAGCCTCCGAATCTCCGGAGGTCGGGCCGCAGCAGCGCTCCACCACCGCTCCACCCGCTCTGGACTCGGCCAGCTCCGCGACGGTCAGGTGAGTCATCGGCGCCAGAGCCCCCGGTCTTCTCCTGTTGGAGGCCGCTCCTCGTTGCAGCCCCAACGACAACGGAGACCCAACAAAGAAAAGGTTGGGTCTCCCGTGCAGGGAGAGATTTAAAAGTTACCCCCTCCCTCCCACCCCACCCCCACCCCCCCACACACACACCCCAACAAAAAATAACAAAAACTACATAAAAACATAGATGTGTGTAGGTTAATTGTGCTTCGACAGGTTGTAAAGTTGAGTGTGTGTGTTGCGTTGTAATCCTTGCTAAAACAGATCAGAATTGCACCAAAATTTAATAATGGCTCCATGCATTGTTAGGCCATTATGGTCAACTCTGTGTTTCTGCAGATATAAGGGAAGCTGCTGAATGGTGCCAGGAACTCTAGGGCCCAGATCAGTGTTGCAGATCAGAGCTGTATGAGTATCTCTTCAATTGACAGATTGAATGCGATTTCTGCAGAAGACCTCCAACGAAGTGTAAAATGCATGACGTTGATTGGATTACTGCAAAAACATTGTAAATATTGTAAATAATGTTGCTAGATAATTCCCCTGCTGTTTGTTGATTGGCCAAAGTGTTAAGCCCTGGCAGGGTTGTTTTGAATTCCAGGGTAAATGTTGCATTATTCAAGTTAAGTTAGCTTCTTCCAGAAGCTTCTCCTGAAACAATGTATGGGAGATTCTGTTATTGGTTTGGGGAACTGTCAATAATGTATTGTTATAATTAATATGTTTGATTGGATTGTAAAGAGACCACACTTATGTAGCTTGGCCCCTCAAGGTTCGGGGAGCTATAAAAGCAGCCCCCATGAGGTCCTTTGTCGATCTTCTGGAAGAGCGCTTGGGACTGCGTGACGTTTTGGAGTGTTACAGAGAAGATTACAGAGAGTCGGTTTGTCAAGGAGGACTCTCTCTAGCTTCTATAGGTGCACAGTAGAGAGCATGCTGACCGGTTGCATCGTGGCTTGGTTCGGCAACCTGAGCGTCCAGGAGCGGAAAAGACTACAAAAAGTAGTAAACACTGCCCAGTCCATCATCGGCTCTGACCTTCCTTCCATCGAGGGGATCTATCGCAGTTGCTGCCTCAAAAAGGCTGGCAGCATCATCAAGGACCCACACCATCCTGGCCACACACTCATCTCCCTGCTACCTTCAGGTAGAAGGTACAGGAGCCTGAAGACTGCAATGACCAGGTTCAGGAATAGCTACTTCCCCACAGACATCAGGCTATTAAACTCAACTCAAACAAAACTCTGATCATTAATCGCCTATTATCTGTTTATTTGCACTTTATCTGTTTATTTATTCATGTGTGTGTATATTTATATAATGGTATATGGACACATTGATCTGTTCTGTATTCATGCCTTCTATAATTCTGTTGTGCTGAAGCAAAGCAAGAATTTCATTGCCCTATCTGGGACACATGACAATAAACTCTCTTGAATCTTGAATCATGAAGGGCTTGGACAGGCAGATACAAGGATCGAACCCGCGGTGGTTTAGGTATCGTATAGGGGAATTTGCTGTTCAATCAAAAAATGAAGATTAGTCCTTCCAGTGCTTGACTCAGTGCTTTTTTGATTGAACTCGACTGGGGGGAAGGTTAGAAGAACATATTTACAGTGTTTGTAGGTTGGTGTACAGAGTGATCGCTGGTCAGCACAGACTCAGTGGGCTGAAGGCTCTGTATCCTTAGGTTACTATCTAAATGGCGTCAAGTTGGGAAAAGGGGAAGTCCAACGGGATCTGGGGGTCCTTGTACATCAGTCTATGATAGTAAGCATGCAGGTACAGCAGGCAGTGAAGAAAGGGAATGGCATGTTGGCCTTTATAACACGAGGAATCGAATATAGGAGCAAAGAGGTCCTTCTGCAGTTGTACAGGGCCCTAGTGAGACCACATCTGGAGTATTGTGTGCAGTTTTGGTCCCCTAATTTGAGGAAGGACATTCTTGCTATTGAGGGAGTGCAGCGTAGGTTTACAAGGTTAATTCCCAGGATGGCGGGACTGTCATATGCTGAGAGAATGGAACAGTTGGGCTTGTACACTCTGGACTTTAGAAGGATGAGAGGGAATCTCATTGAAACATATAAGATTGTTAAGGGCTTGGACACGCTAGAGGCATGAAACATGTTCCCGATGTTGGGGGAGTCCAGAACCAGGGGCCACAGTTTCAGAATAAGGAGTAAGCCATTTAGAACGGAGACGAGGAAACACTTTTTCTCACAGAGAGTGGTGAGTCCGTGGAATTCTCTGCCTCAGAGGGCGGTGGAGGCAGGTTCTCTGGATGCTTTCAAGAGGGAGCTAGATAGGGCTCTTAAAAATAGCGGAGTCAGGGGATATGGGGAGAAGGCAGGAACGGGGTACTGATTGGGGATGATCAGCCATGATCACATTGAATGGCGGTGTTGACTCGAAGGGCCGAATGGCCTACTCCTGCACCTATTATCTATTGTCTATTGTCTAGAGACACGGATTTGATCCTGGCTATGTAATTTGTAAGTTCTCCCCGTGACACGCGTGGGTTTTCTCCGGGTGCTCCGGCTTCCTCCCACACTTATAAGTTCACGTTCATAAGGGATAGGAATAGAATGAGGCCATTTATATACAACAGACTGATCATATTGAAATGGCGCTGAGATGATCAGCCATGATCATATTGAATGGCGGTGCTAGCTTGAAGGGCCAAATGGCCTACTCCTGCACCTATTGTCTATTGTCTATTGCTTATTGTCAGACAATAGGTGCAGGAGGAGGCCATTTGGCCTTTCGAGCCAGCACCACCATTCAATGTGATCGTGGCTGATCATCCCCAATCAGTGCCCCATTCCTGCCTTCTCCCCATATCCCCTGGCTCTGCTATAAGAGCCCTATCTAGCTCTCTCTTGAAAGTATCCAGAGAACCTGGTTAGGGTGAGAGGGGTCCTTGATGATGTTCCCGGCCCGTCTCAGACACCGTGTGCGGTGGAGGGCATCCATGGCAGGGAGCGGGGCACCGATGATGTGCTGAGCGGTGCCTTCCTGTCCGCTACTGCTGTACCATACCGTGAAGCAGGTGGTCAGGATGCTTTCGATGGTACAGCGGTAAAAAGTTGGTCAGGATCTGGGGGGACAGGTGAGCTTTCTTGAGCCTCCTCAGGAAGTAAAGGCGCTGCTGCTGCGCCTTTTTGATCAATTTGGTGGTGTTGAGGGACCAGGACAGATCCTCCGAGATGTGTACCCCGAGGAATTTGTAGTTGGAGACGCGCTCCACCTCAGTCCCGTTTATATGGATGGGGGTATGTCTGCCCCCTCTGGTCTGCCTGAAGTCAACAATAATTTCCTTCATCTTCTTAGAGTTGAGGACGAGGTTATTGTTGGCACACCAGGTGCCAGGTGCTGGACCTCCTCCCTATAGGCTGACTTGTCATTGTCACTGATCAGTCCTACCACC
>JAWMAR010002035.1:104179-133301 GCA_036785375.1 Leucoraja ocellata | reverse complement strand
GGATAGTCCCAGCCTCAATACCACCACTGGCAGCTTGTTCCATACACCCATACACTGTGTGAAGAAGTTACACCTCGGATTCCTATTGAATCTTTTCCCCTTCACCTTGAACCAATGTCTCTGGAATTCTCTGCCTCAGAGGGCGGTGGAGGCAGGTTCTCTGGATGCTTTCAAGAGAGAGCTAGATAGGGCTCTTAAAGATAACGTAGTCAGGGGATATCTTTACTATTCTTTAGTAGAATGTTGCCTGGGTTTCAACAACTAAGTTACAGAGAAAGGTTGAACAAGATAGGTCTTTATTCTTTGGAGCGCAGAAGGTTAAGGGGGGACTTGATAGAGGTCTTTAAAATGATGAGAGGGATAGACAGAGTTGACGTGGATAAGCTTTTCCCATTGAGAGTAGGGAAGATTCAAACAAGGGGACATGACTTGAGAATTAAGGGACAGAAGTTTAGGAGTAACATGAGGGGGAACTTCTTTAATCAGAGAGTGGTAGCGGTGTGGAATGAGCTTCCAGTGGAAGTGGTGGAGGCAGGTTCGTTGGTATCATTTAAAACTAAATTGGATAGGCATATGGATGAGAAGGGAATGGAGGGTTATGGTATGAGTGCAGGCAGGTGGGACTAAGGGAAAATAATTGTTCGGCACGGACTTGTAGGGCCGAGATGGCCTGTTTCCGTGCTGTAATTGTTATATGGTTATATGGGGAGAAGGCAGGAACGGGTTACTGATTGGGGATGATCAGCCATGATCACATTGCTTGGCCTACTCCTGCACCTATTGTCTATTGTCCTGTGATCCTCCATTTCCCTACTCTGGACAAGAGACTCTGTGCATCTACCCGATCTATTCCTCTCATGATGGGGGTGGATAGGTCGGTGTGTATCTCCATATAGCCATATAACAATTACAGCACGGAAACAGGCCATCTCGACCCTTCTAGTCCGTGCCGAACACGTATTCTCCCCTAGTCCCATATACCTGCGCTCAGACCATAACCCTCCATTCCTTTCTCGTCCATATAACTATCCAATTTATTTTTAAATTATAAAAACGAACCTGCCTCCACCACCTTCACTGGAAGCTCATTCCACACAGCTACCACTCTCTGAGTAAAGAAGTTCCCCCTCATGTTACCCCTAAACTTCAGTCCCTTAATTCTCAAGTCATGTCCCCTTGTTTGCATCTTCCCTCCTCTCAGTGGGAAAAGCTTATCCACGTCAACTCTGTCTATCCCTCTCATCATTTTATAGACCTCTATCAAGTCCCCCCTTAACCTTATGCGCTCCAAAGAATAAAGCCCTAACTTGTTCAACCTTTCTCTGTATTTTAGTTGCTGAAACCCAGGCAACATTCTAGTAAATCGCCTCTGTACTCTCTCTATTTTGTTGACATCCTTCCTATAATTAGACGACCAAAATTGTACCCCATACTCCAGATTTGGCCTCACCAATGCCTTGTACAATTTTAACATTACATCCCAGCTTCTATACTCAATGCTCTGATTTATAAAGGCCAGCACACCAAAAGCTTTCTTTACCACCCTATCTACATGAGATTCCACTTTCAGGGAACTGTGCACAGTTATTCCCAGATCCCTCTGTTCACCTACATTCTTCAATTCCCTACCATTTACCGTGTACCAAGTACCATCTCGGTGAGTTTGAGGGGCTGTTTTCATACTGTTTCTCTCAGTCAGTCGATCGATTGATTGATCCGGCCCAGTTTTTTTTAACGCTGGCATATTTCCCCCCTCAGGTGATGAAGACGGCTGTAGTGACCTTCTGCGGCCATTACTACCACTCCTCCTGCCTCCGTCGCTGGCTGTACGTGCAGAAGACCTGCCCCATGTGCCACCAGCTGATAAGGCCGCCCCCCCCTCTGCCGGACCGCCCTCAGACCCCCGCAGAGGAGGCCGAGGGTGAAGGGGTCGCCACGGCAACCGCCGGGGCCACAGACGGACAACCGGAGGCCGAGGGACCCGCCGTGGAGAGCGACGGGTCGGATCCGCTAGGCCCGAAGCCTCTCGAGTCTCCCACTCCAGAGCCGGAGCGACCGGCGGCAGATTCGGGAGGAACTCCGTCGCCGGAAGACGGAGTGCCGGCGGGGAAAGAGGACCCCAACGGCCAGGAGGCTTCACTGGAGCCGCTAGGCCTCAGCCCCGGGCCCCTGGCGGAAAACAAAATGGACGCCCGCTCAAGCGAGCTGGTGATCGCCAGCCAGGAACAGGCGACGTTCCCGGATTCGGGAACGCCGCCGGACACGGGAGAGCCTCTCCCGCCCTCCGAGCGGGAGGAGGGCTCGGGAGCAGATCCAGATTTGAGGGCCGAAGACTGACATGTTCGCCCAGGTTCTGGACTAACGCCAATATTATAAAGTTTATCAGACTGCGTGTGTGGTGGTGGTGGTGTTGGCTGAGAAGACACTTTTGCCTTGTGCCGACAAACCTTGGAAGTGGTGAAGCCAAGCCTATCTAATTAAAACAGAAACAAAATATGGTTGAATTCTGACCTTTTTAAGAAGTTTCACCCTTGGTGAGGGAAAATTATCGTCCCTGTACTGATTGCAAAGACCAACGGCGGGAAAGTGAAGGGATTTAAAGGGATAATTTAACCATCGTGTCTGTGTTTCTGTGCATGGCAGGCACCTCATGTGCATGGCAGGCACATTGGAATGGAACCAATGTTCTTGGGCGAGTGTTTGCTAGTGCTGTCGGGGAGGGTGGACGGGTGCATGAGCGTAGAGACAGAGGGGTGTAAAATGAGGGTAGAAGCAATAGGTAGCAAGGTGAAAAGTAAAAGTGGCAGGCAGACAAAACCAGGGCAAAAATCAAAAAGGGCCACTTTTCAACATAATTGTATAAGGGGTAAGAGTGTTGTAAAAACAAGCCTGAAGGCTTTGTGTCTCAATGCATGGAGCATTCGTAATAAGGTGGATGAGTTGAATGTGCAGATAGCTATTAATGACTATGATATAGTTGGGATCACGGAGACATGGCTCCAGGGTGACCAAGGCTGGGAGCTGAACATCCAGGGATATTCAATATTCAGGAGGGATAGACAGAAAGGAAAAGGAGGTGGGGTAGCGTTGCTGGTTAGAGAGGAGAATAACGCAATAGAAAGGAAGGACATTAGCTTGGAGGATGTGGAATTGATATGGGTAGAGCTGCGAAACACTAAGGGGCAGAAAACGCTGGTGGGTGTTGTGTACAGGCCACCTAACAGTAGTCGTGGAGTTGGAGATGGTATCAAACAGGAAATTAGAAATGCGTGCGACAAAGGTAAAACAGTTATAATGGTTCAATCTACAGGGCAATCTGTCGACAGATGGCACAATGGGCTAAGTTTTCGGCTGGCGACCGGAAGGTAGCCGGTTCGAATCCCGCTTGGAGTGCATACTGTCGTTGTGTCCTTGGGGCAAGACACTTCACCCACCTTTGCCTGTGTGTAAATGTAATGTAATTATGTGAAGCACTTTGGGGTCAATGCAAGTTGACTAAAAATGTGCTATATAAATAAGATTATTATTATTATTATTACATATAGATTGGGTGAATCAAATTGGCAGGGGTGCTGAGGAAGAGGATTTCTTTGAATGTATGTGGGATAGTTATCTAAACCAACATGTAGAGGAACCAACGAGAGAGCAGGCTATTCTAGACTGGGTATTGAGTAATGAGGAAGGGTTAGTTAGCAATCTTGTTGTACGTGGCCCCTTGGGCAAGAGTGACCATAATATGGTTGAGTTCTTCATTAGGATGGAGAGTGACATTGTTAATTCAGAAACAATGGTTCTGAACTTAAAGAAAGGTGACTTTGAGGGTATGTGACGTGAATTGGCCAAGATAGGCTGGCAAATGGTTCTTAAAGGGTTGACGGTGGATATGCAACGGAAGGCATTTAAAGACTGCATGGATGAACTATAACAATTGTTCATCCCAGTTTGGCAAAAGAATAAATCAGGGAAGGTAGTACATCCATGGATAACAAGGGAAATCAGGGATAGTATCAAAACAAAAGATGAAGCGTACAAAATAGCCAGAAAAAGCAGCCTACCAGAGGACTGGGAGAAATTCAGTCCAGCAGAGGAGGACAAAAAGCTTAATTAGGAAAGGGAAAATAGATTATGAAAGGAAACTGGCAGGGAACATAAAAACTGACTGCAAAAGCTTTTATAGATATGTGAAAAGAAAGAGATTAGTTAAAACAAATGTAGGTCCCTTGCAGTCAGAAACAGGTGAGTTGATCATGGGTAACAAGGACATGGCAGACCAATTGAATAACTACTTTGGTTCTGTCTTCACTAAGGAAGACATAAATAATCTGCCAGAAATAGTAAGGGACCCGGGGCTAAATGAGATGGAGGAACTGAGTGAAATCCAGGTTAGCCGGGAAGTGGTGTTAGGTAAATTGAATGGATTAAAGGCCGATAAATCCCCAAGTTGCTTAACTCCCCAGAGTATTTAAGGAAGTAGCCGCAGAAATAGTGGATGCATTAGTGATAATTTTTCAAAACCCTTTAGATTCTGGAGAAGTTCCTGAGGACTGGAGGGTAGCTAATGTAACCCCACTTTTTAAAAAGGGAGGGAGAGAGAAAACGGTGAATTACAGACCAGTTAGTCTAACATCGGTGTTGGCGAAAATTCTGGAGTCGGTTATTAAAGATGGGATAGCAGCACATTTGGAAAGTGGTGAATTCATTGGACAAAGCCAGCATGGATTTATGAAAGGTAAATCACGTTTGACGAATCTTATTATAGAATTTTTCGAGGATGTAACTAGTAGAGTGGATGTGTTATATCTGGTCTTTCAGAAGGCTTTCGACAAGGTCCCACATAAGAGATTAGTATACAAACTTAAAGCACACGGTATTGGGGGTTCAGTATTGATGTGGATAGAGAACTGGCTGGCAGACAGGAAGCAAAGAGTAGGAGTAAACGGGTCCTTTTCACAATGGCAGGCAGTGACTAGTGGGGTACCGCAAGGCTCAGTGCTGGTACCCCAGCTATTTACAATATATATTAATGATCTGGATGAGGGAATTGAATGCAACATCTCCAAGTTTGCGGATGACACAAAGCTGGGGGGCAGTGTTAGCTGTGAGGAGGATGCTAGGAGGCTGCAAGGTGACTTGGATAGATTGGGTGAGTGGGCAAATGCATGGCAGATGCAGTATAATGTGGATAAATGTGAGGTTATCCACTTTGGTGGCAAAAACAGTAAAGTAGACTATTATCTGAATGGTGGCCGATTAGGAAAAGGGGAGATGCAACGAGACCTGGGTGTCATGGTACACCAGTCATTGAAGGTAGGCATGCAGATGCAGCAGGCAGTGAAGAAAGCGAATGGTATGTTAGCATTCATAGCAAAAGGATTTGAGTATAAGAGCAGGGAGGTTCTACTGCAGTTGTACAGGGTCTTGGTGAGACCACACCTGGAGTATTGCGTACAGTTTTGGTCTCCTAATCTGAGGAAAGACATTCTTGACACAGAGGGAGTACAGAGAAGGTTCACCAGACTGATTCCTGGGATGGCAGGATTTTCATATGAAGAAAGACTGGATAGACTCGGCTTGTACTCGCTAGAATTTAGAAGATTGAGGGGGGATCTTATAGAAACTTACAAAATTCTTAAGGTGTTGGACAGGCTAGATGCAGGAAGATTATTTCCGATGTTGGGGAAGTCCAGAACTAGGGGTCACAGTTGAAGGATAAGAGGGAAGTCTTTTAGGACCAAGATGAGAAAATCATTTTTTACACAGTGAATCTGTGGAATTCTCTGCCACAGAAGGTAGTTGAGGCCAGTTCATTGGCTATATTTAAGAGGGAGTTAGCCCCCTTGTGGCTAAAGAGATCAGGGGGTATGGAGAGAAGGCAGGTACAGGATACTGAGTTGGATGATCAGCCATGATCATATTGAATGGTGGTGCAGGCTCGAAGGGCCGAATGGCCTACTCCTGCACCCATTTTCTATGTTTCTATGTTTCTATCAGTCTATGAAAGTAAGCATGCAGGTACAGCAGGCAGTGAAGAAAGCGAATGGCATGTTGGCCTTTATAACACGAGGAATCGAATATAGGAGCAAAGAGCTATATTTAAGAGGGAGTTAGATGTGGCCCTTGTGGCTAAAGGGATCAGGGGGTATGGAGAAAAGGCAGGATACTGAGTTGGATGATCAGCCATGATCATATCGAATGGTGGTGCAGGCTCGAAGGGCCGAATGGCCTACTCCTGCACCTATTTTCTATGTTTCACATGCAGCACAAATTCTTTGCCACAGAGTAGACTCGATGGGCCGAATGGCCTAATTCTACTCTTATCGCTTATGACCAGTGGAGCTGCTGCCTCGCAGTGCCAGAGACCCGGGTTCGAATCCCGACTACGGGTGGCTGGGCTGTCTGTACGGAGTTTGTACGTTCTCCCCGTGACCTGCGTGGGTTTTCTCCGGGATCTCTGTTTTCTTTCCCACGCACCAAAGACGTGCAGTTTTCAAAGTTATTTGACCCTTGTGTGCGGGATAGAACTGGAGTGGATGGGTGATCGCTGGACGGCACGGACTCGGTGGGCCGAAGGGCCTGTTTCTGCAATGTATCTCCAAAACTAAATAGCATAAATGTTCAGGATCTGGGCGGCGTTTAACAAAGCCACCATTTGTCCCTATCCCTAATTGCCGGCATACATTGCTCACCCTAAATAGACTCGATTAGAGTCATAGAGTGATACAGTGTGTAAACAGGCCCTTCGGCCCAAAGTTAAGAATAAGGGATGGGCCATAGTTTGTGCTTAAAAATGAATTTGTCGGGTGGCTGCAGCCCAATTGTTTGCCTCGCCTTTTTTTTGACAAGTTTGTGTTCAAATCGTTGCAACAGTTGGATGCCTGCCCAAGCATCCATACGGCCCACAATGTCTATACTAGCCCTCTGGAAACCAGTATCTTTGGCCCGCAACACCCATACTAGCGCAACAGACAGCCCCCCCCCCCCCCCCCCCCCCCTCTACCTGGTCGGAGATGCAGCTTTCCTCCGAGCCGCATCTTCGCCCCTTCCTCGCAGTCTACCAACGGGTCTGGAGCGGCGTTTCCTGCCGGGACCGGCCAGAATATTCAGCTTCGACGGAGGCACAGCGCTGAAGCACCATCGCGGAGCGGGCGATGCCTTACCCGGGTCGCTGTGTGGTAAGCTCCGGAGAGCTGTGACCGCCGACTCCAACATCGCGGAGCTGTCGTTGCAGAGCGTCCAGCCGCAGGCGGCGCTGACTTGAAACGCCGCGGAGACCGGGATCTCTCGCCGCGATCGCCAGTGTCGGAGCTCTGACCAGTGCGGCCTGTGGACTTCAGGAGCCGCGGTCTCTGGGGATGAAGCGGCCGTTCCAGACATTCCAAGCCGCTGAGAGTGTTCTCCCGACGCCGGAGCTCCATCATCCAGCGAGAGGGCCCGTAACATTGGGCCTCCGTCGCGGCGACTGCGGAGGCCTCAATAGGCCCAACCACCGATGAACAAGAGGTGGAGGACTGGACTTTGCTGCCTTCCCTCACAGTGGGAACCATTGTGGGGGGACGTTTTTATGTTTTGTGTTAAATTCTTTAATGTGTCTTCTTTTTATTGGTTTGCTGCAAATGGCAACTCAAATTTCACTGAACCAATTGGTGTATGTGACAATAAATGTCCTTTGTCCTTTGATCGTCCATAATCAGTACCCCGTTCCTGCCTTCTCCCCATATCCCTTGACTCCGCTATCTTTAACTGCTCTGTCTAGCTCTCTCTAGAAAGTGTCCAGAGAACCGGCCTCCACGAGGCAGAGAATTCCACAGACTCACAACATCGGAGTTGGGGGGTGAGAAAGCTGGAAGAGAGGAGGTAGAGTTGCTGCCTCACAGCGCCGGAGACCCGGGTTCCATCCTGACTACGGGTCCTGTCTGTACGGTGTTTGTACGTTCTCCCCGTGACCTGCGTGGGTTTTCTCCGGGTGCTCCGGCTTCCTCCCACACTCCAAAGACTTGCATGTTTGGAGGTTAATTGGATGCGGTAAAAATTGTAAATTGTCCTGAGGTTGTGGGTGTGGCGGTGCCTAGCGGGAGCGGCTCGACTACAGCCTAACATCGTGGAGCTGGCGGCCTCCAACCGGAACCAACCTGAGGGCCTGTGGACTCGCCATCGCGGAGCTGGCCGACTTCGGAAAGAGCTGAGGTGGCACACGGCTGTGACCCGACTTCGGAGCTTCGAAGGCACCGGCTGCAGGCCCGGTGGATGGTAACATTGGGAGATCGCAGGTCCCTGGTGGGAGACCGCTTTTCCGAGCTCTGCAACGGCGACTTCTCCCGCTGGAATCGCGGGGTTTAAATGACTCGAAGCGGGGCCTAACATCGCCCGGCGCGGCTTAAACGGCAGCGGGGACTTACCATCGCCTGCCGGGGGCTTTAACATCGTGAGCCCCAGTCGCCTCGACGCTGCAGTTGGACTACTGAACCACGGGTGAACAACAAAGAAAAGAGATAAGACTTTGCCTTCCATCACAGTGAGGACGTGTTGGAGACTCACTGTGATGGATGTTTGTGTAAATTGTGTTAAGTGTGTGTCTTGGTTTTTTTTTTGTTATGTAAAAACTAGGAAATGAAATTTTGTTCAAACCAAGCTGTTAGAATGCCTTTTATTGTCATTCAATCTTCTATCTATCTGGTGCGAGTGTACAGGGTGATCGCTGGTCGGAGTGGACTTGGTGGGCTGTGGAGGCCTGTTTCTGTGCTGTATTTCTAAAGCCTAAAGACAGTTTGGGCAAATGATTGGTGGATAGAGTTAGTTTAGTTTAGAGATACAGCGCGGAACCAGGGCCTTCGACCCAGCGAGTCCGCACCGACCAACGCTCCCTGCACATCAACACTACCCTACACACAATAGGGACAATTTGTACATTTTATACCAAGCCAATTAACCTACAAATCTGTACGTCTTTGGAGTGTGGGAGGCAACTGGAGATTTCGGAGAAAACCCACGCAGGTCACGGGGAGAACGTACAAACTCTGTGCAGACAGCACCCGTGGTCGGGATGGAACCCGGGATCTTAGAGCTGTAAGGCAGCAACTCTACCGCTGTGCTACTTCAGTAAGGCGTTCGACAAGGTTCCGCATGGTAGGCTGCTCTGGAAGGTTAGATCGCATGGGATCCCAGGAGAGATAGCTGAATGGATAGCAAATTAGCTCCATGGAAGGAAGCAGAGGGCGATGGTGGAAGGTTGCTTCTCAGACTGGAGGCCTGTGACTAGTGGTGTGCCTCAGGGTTCGGTGCTGGGCCCGTTACTGTTTGTCATCTACATCAATGACTTGGATGAGAACATACAGGGCAAGATTAGCAAGTTTGGTGATGATACAACAGTGAGTGGTTTTGCAGATAGTGAAGATGGTTGTGAACGATTGCAGCAGGATCTGGATCGATTGGCCAGGTGGGCGGAGGAATGGTTGATGGAATTTAATACAGAGAAGTGTGAGGTGTTGCATTTTGGGACGTCGAACAAGGGCAGGACCTACACAGTGAATGGTCGGCCTCTGGGTGTAGAGCAGAGGGATCTAGGAGTACAGGTGCATGGTTTCTTGAAGGCCGAGTCGCAGGTAGATAAGGTGGTCAAAAAGGCTTTTGGCACTTTGGCCTTCATCAGTCAGAGTATTGAGTATAGAAGTTGGGAGGTCATGTTGCAGTTGTATAAGACGTTGGTGAGACCGCATTTAGAATATTGTGTTCAGTTCTGGGCACCATGTTATAGGAAACATATTGTCAAGCTGGAATGTGGAGAGAAAAGATTTACAAGGATGTTGCCAGGACTAGAGGGTGTGAGCTATAGGGAGAGGTTGAGTAGGCTGGGTCTCTATTCCATGGAGCGCAGGAGGATGAGGGGTGATCTTATAGAGGTGTATAAAATCATGAGCGGAATAGGTCGGGTAGATGCACAGAGTAGGGGAATCGAAGACCAAGACTGAACCCAAGACTCCAAATTTTAGTTTAGAGATACAGCGCGGAAACGGACCCTTCGGCCCACCGAGTCCATGCCGACCAGCGATCCCCGCACACTAAAGGGCCGGTCCCACGAGCTTGCGACTGCATGCGGCAAACGCGACCTAACGTGGTCGCTTGAGCCGTACGGCCTCGTGTGGCAGGTCCCACTTCGATCGCCGGAGTTGTGCGGAGCTGGTCCCGACATCGCGCGGGGCTCCGAGAAACTGACTGTTCTAAAGTTCCGTGCGGCAACGGCCTACCGGCCTGCAGCCGCATTGAGGCCGTACGTCACGCACGAACTTCCCGCGGACTTCGCTCGAACTTCATGTCACTCGCTCGACCTCCGCACGGCCCCCGCTTCTGGTTTGGTCGCGCTCGCCGCATGGAGTCGCATGCTCGTGGGACCGGCCCTTAACCCTGTCCTACACACACTGGGGGCAATTTACATTTGTACCAAGACGAATTACCTACGAACCTGTACGTCTTTGGAGCTTGGTAGGAAACCGAAGACCTCGGGGAAAATCCCAGGCGGGTCACGGGAAGAATGTACGAACTCCGTGCAGACAGCACCCATCGTCGGGATCGAACCCGGGACCCTGGAGCTGTAAGGCAGCAACTCTAACACTGCGCCACCGTGACTGCCTCAAATGTGGCCTTACCAACCTAGTCTTGTACAGCTGTAACATCGCAAACTGACTTTGATCACCAATCTGATAGAAACATGGTAAATAGGTGCAGGAGTAGGCCATTCGGCCCTTCGAGCCTGCACCGCCATTCTATATGATCATGGCTGATCATCCAACTCAGTATCCCGTACCTGCCTTCTCTCCATAACCTCTGAAACCTTTAGCCACAAGGGCCACATCTAACTCCCTCTTAAATATAGCCAATGAACTGGCCTCAACTACCTTCTGTGGCAGAGAATTCCACAGATTCTCCACTCTCTGTGTAAAAAATGTTTTTCTCATCTCGGTCCTAAAAGATTTCTCCCTTATCCTTAAACTGTGATCCCTTGTTCTGGACTTCCCCAACATCGGGAACAATCTTCCTGCATCTAGCCTGTCCAACCCCTTAAGAATATTGTAAGTTTCTATAAGATTCCCCCCCTCAATCTTCTAAATTTTAGCGAGTACAAGCCGAGTCTATCCAGTCTTTCCTCAGATGAAAGTCCTGACATCCCATGAATCAGTCTGGTGAACCTTCTCTGTACTCCCTCTGTGGCAAGAATGTATTTCCTCAGATTAGGAGACCAAAACTGTACGCAATACTCCAGGTGTGGTCTCACCAAGACCCTGTACAACTGCAATAGAACCTCCCTGCTCCTGTACTCAAATGATGTGAGGAAGGGGCCAGACCTGAAAACGTCACCTATCCATGTTCTCCAGAGATGCAAGAATACAGCATCAAAACTGGGATGGAATGCTGAGCTGTCTGACCTTTCTGTCCTGGGCCTCCTCCATCGTCAGAATGAGGCCCAACCCAAATTGGAGGAACAACACCTCACATTCAGCTTGGGCAGCTTACAACCCAGTGGTATGAACATTGATTTCTCTAATTTCAAGTAACCTTTGCATCATCTCTCTCCATCCCTCCCCCACCCAAGCTATTGTACTAGCTTCAGTCGTCTTGTTGAGTCTCATTGTCTGTAACTCGTTTTCACCTAGCACACAGCTAACAATAGCCTGTTGCCTTCATCATCGTTAGTTTTTTTTGCATATCTTTCATTCATTTGTCTATATCACTTGTTGCCCTTTCCCCTGACTCTCGGTCTGAAGGAGGGTCTTGGCCCGAAACGTCACCCAGTTCCTTTTCACCAGAGATGCTGCCTGTCCCGCTGGGTTACTCCAGCTTTTCGTATCCATCTTCGATGTAATGCTGAGGCTCTTTAAGGTGCTGGTCAGACCGCATTTGGAGTATTGTGAGCAGTTTTAAGAATAAGGGGTAAGCCATTTAGAACGGAGACGAGGAAACACTTTTTCACGCAGAGAGTGGTGAGTCTGTGGAATTCTCTGGGTGTTGGAGGCCGGTTCTCTGGATACTTTCAAGAGAGAGCTAGATAGGGCTCTTAAAGATAGCAGAGTCGTTGGGCGTTGGAGGCCGGTTCTCTGGATACTTTCAAGAGAGAGCTAGATAGGGCTCTTAAAGATAGTGGAGTCAGGGGATATGGGGAGAAGGCAGGAACGGGGTACTGATTGGGGATGATCACATTGAATGGCGGTGCTGGCTCGAAGGGCGAAAAATGGCCTACTCTTGCACCTATTGTCTATTTTGGGCCACATGTCTGAGGAAGGATGTGCTGGGTCCGGAGAGGGTCCAGAGGAGGTTTAGGAGAATGATCCCAGGAATGAGCAGGTTAACATATGAGGGTTTGAAGGCACTGGGCCTGTACTCGCTGGAGTTTAGAAGGATGGGGGGATGTGAAACTTACCGAAAAGTACTACCAGTGTACCATGTTTACATATTATGTTGTGCTGCAGCAAGTGAGAATTTCATTGTTCTATCTGGGACACATGACAATAAACTCTCTTGACACTTGAATAGTGAAAGACTTGGATAGAGTGGATGTGGAGAGGATGTTTCTGATCAGCAGAGAAGGTTATTGGCTGCAACCTTCCCTCCATTGATGAACTGTACACTGCAAGGGCCAGGAAGCGAGCGGGCAAGATCATCTCTGACCCCTCTCACCCTGGCCACAAACTCTTTGAATCACTTCCCTCTGGAAGGCGACTCCGGACTGTCAAAGCTGCCACAGCCAGACATTAAAAACAGTTTTTATCCACGAGTAGTTGCTCTACTCAACAGCCAAAAATCTGTAGCCTCCCTTTGATCTGGTATTTTGTTGGTTCACATGCTTGATCAATGGTGTTTTATCATTCATGTTTTATTATTATTAATGTTTAGTGTTTTCTGAGTCATTCGTAACTGTCACTGTATGTCATGTTGTTACTTGTGGGCGGAGCACCAAGGCAAATTCCTTGTATGTGAATACTTGGCCAATAAACTTACTTACTTACTTACTTAGTGGGAGAGTCTATGACCAGAGGCCGTAGCCTCAGAATAAAAGTACATATCTTTAGGAAGGAGGAATTCCTTCCGATAGACACAAAAAGCTGGAGTAGCTCAGCGGGACAGGCGTCAAGTCTGGAGAGAAGGAATGGGTGATTTTAAAATCCGTCAGTCAGAGGGTGGTGAATCTGTGGAATTCATTGCCACAGACGGCTGTGGAGGCCAAGTCAGTGGATATTTTGAAGGCGGAGATGGACAGATTCGTGATTGGTGCGGGTGTCAGGGGTTATGGGCGGAAGGCAGGAGAATGGGGGAAAGGATAGATAGAAAGTAGGTGCAAGAGTAGGCTGTCCGGCCCTTCGAGCTAGCACCGCCATTCAATATGATCATGGCTGATCATCCAACTCAGTATCCCGTACCTGCCTTCTCTCCATACCCTCTGATCCCCTTAGCCACAAGGGCCACATCTAACTCCCTCTTAAATATAGCCAATGAACTGGCCTCGGCTGTTCGGCCCTTCGAGCCTGCACCGCCATTCAATATGATCATGGCTGCTGTATCTGCATGCTTACTTTCAGTGACTGATGTACAAGGACACCCAGGTTTCATTGCAGATCAGCCATAATTGAATGGCGGAGAAGACTTGATGGGCCTAATCCTGGTCCTAGATTAAATGATCTGAGTTACTCCAGCACTTTGTGTGCATCTTCGGGGTGAAGCAGTGGTCTCGCCTCAGTCACTCCCTCTTCTCCCCTCTCCCATCGGGAACACAATAGACAATAGGTGCAGGAGTAGGCCATTCGGCCCTTCGAGCCAGCACCGCCATTCAATGTGATCATGGCTGATCATCCTCAATCAGTACCCCGTTCCTGCCTTCTCCCCATATCCCCTGACTCTGCTACCTTTAAACGGTACGGAGGTGTGAAATCGCACACCTCCAGATTCAGGGACAGTTTCTTCCCAGCTGTTATCAGGCAACTGAACCATCCTACCACAACTAGAGAGCGGTGCTGAACTACTATCTACCTATTTGGACTATCTTTGATCCGAAGTTTAATGGACTTTATCTTGCATTAAATGTTATTGACAATATTCCCTTTATCATGTATCTGTACTCTGTGAATGATTCGATTGTAATCATGTATTGTCTTTCCGCTGACTGGTTAGCGCGCAACAAAAGCTTTTCACTGTACCTCGGTACACGTGACAATAAACTAAACTGAAGTCTGCAGTTCCTTCCTACGTACATGTGTTACAGCTTGATTATTCTCATCTATGAATGGCTTCTCCGTGGATTGTCACCTTGTCGTGGTGGAGAAGCTTGTGTGGTCCTGAGATCCTGAGAGCGATGCCGTCTGGAGCTATCTATGCTCCTGGTAGGGCCACCCATGGCAGTAAGGTCGAGGGGGGAGGTCTCTGACAAAGAGCAATCCAACCAAGACCTCAACGGTGGAACAGGCGGAGGACGATGGCTGACCTTAGTGGAGCTAACGTCACGAAGGCGGATGAAGGCTGCGGCAGAAAAGGGTCTCCGGTCGTCTTGGACTCCACGCCACTGGATCCTGACCCAGATCTGTCAAGGACAGTGGGGTGGCTGTCTGTGCACCAGTCTCCCCACGTTAAACAAAGTCATGCACAGGCCTCCTCCATATAGGGAATAGCACCCTGGAGACACCCATGGTCAGCCACGACCGAAGGTATGATTTGACACGATAAGCTTTTTTTGGTGTGCAAGGACAAAACGTAAATGCTTTTATTTCATTACTAGATATATTCAACTTTGTTGAGCAGCAATAATGTTCAAATTGTTGTCCTCGAAAGCTCTGTTGGGGCAATGCTTGGCTTTCCAGTTTTCTCCCAGCTGTTCCATCAGTCCGATCCAAAACGTTGTCTGTCCGTTCCACCATAGATGCTGCCTGACCTGCTGAGATCCTGCAACACTGTTTTTGCTCAGCTCTGTGCTGTTGTTTCACAGCTCACCACTAGATGGTGACATTAACCTAGCATTGACTCCAGACTGGTACACAAAAGTGCTGGAGAAACTCAGCGGGTGCAGCAGCATCTATGGAGCGAAGGAAATAGGCAACGTTTCGGGTTGAGACCCTTCTTCAGTCTGATGGGGGGTGGGGGGGGGGGCGGGGAGAAGAAAGGAAAAAGGAGGAGGAGGAGCCCGAGGGCTGAGGGAGAGATGGGAAGGAGAGGAGACAGCAAGGACTAACAAAATTGGGTGAATTCAATGTTCATGCCCGCCGGATGCAGACTCCCCAAGCGGAATATGAGGTGCTGTTCCTCCAATTTCCGGTGTTGCTCACTCTGGCCATGGAGGAGACCCAGGACAGAGAGGTTGGATTGTGAATGGGAGGGGGAGTTGAAGTGCTGAGCCACCGGGAGATCAGGTTGGTTAATGCGGACCGAGTGGAGGTGTTCGGCGAAACGATCGCCCAACCTACGCGTAGTCTCCCCGATGTAGATCTGCTGACATCTAGAGCAGCGGATGCAGTAGATGAGGTTGGAGGAGATGCAGGTGAACCTCTGTCGCACCTGGAATGACTGCTTGGGTCCTTGAATGGAGTCGAGGGGGGAGGTGAAGGGACAAGTGTTGCATCTCTTGCGGTTGCAAGGGAAAGTGCCCGGGGAGGGGGTGGTACGGGAGGGAGGGGAAGAATTGACAAGGGAGTTGCGGAGGGAGCGGTCTTTGCGGAAGGCAGATATGGGGGGAGATGGGAAGATGTGGCGAGTGGTGGGGTCACGTTGGAGGTGGCGAAACTGACTCCAGACTATTCAGTTCTGGGGACCATGTTATAGGAAAGATGTTCTCAAGCTTGAAAGGGTTCAGAAAAGATTTACGAGGATGCTGCCAGGACTAGAGGGTGTGAGCTGTAGCGAGAGGTTGAGTAGGCTGGGTCTCTATTCCACGGAGCGTAGAAGGATGAGGGGAGAATTTATAGAGGTGTATAAAATCATGAGAGGAATAGATCGGGTAGATGCACCCAGAGTCTTTTACCCAGAGTAGGGGAATCGAGGACCAGAGGACATAGGTTTAAGGTGAAGAGGAAAAGATTTAATAGGAATCCGAGGGGTAACTTTTTCACACAAAGGGTGGTGGGTGTATGGAACGAGCTGCCAGAGGAGGTAGTTGAGGCTGGGACTATCCCATCCTTTAAGAAACAGTTGGACAGGTACATGGTTAGGACAGGTTTGGAGGGATATGGACCAAGCGCAGGCTGGTGGGACTAGTGTAGCTGGGACATTGTTGGCTGGTGTGGGTGAGTTGGGCAGAAGGGCCTGTTCCCACACTGTATCACTCTATGACTCTATGACACCGAATCTGTGCCGACTAGTGATCAACCTGTGCACTAGCACCATCCTGCACACACTAGATGACAATTTACACCAAGCCAATGGCTGCCTCCCATGCCAGAGACCCAGGTTCGATCCTGACTCCAGGTGCTGTCTGTACGGAGTTTGTATGTTCTCCCTGTGACCTGCGTGGGGTTTTCTCCAAGATAGAAAATATAGAAATTTGGTGCAGGAGGAGGCCATTCGGCCCTTCGAGCCTGCACCGCCATTCATTGTAATCATGGCTGATCATCCCCAATCAGTACCCCGTTCCTGCCTTCTCCCCATATCCCCTGACTCCACTAGCCCCTAGAGCTCTATCTAACTCTCTCTTAAATCCATCCAGTGACTTGGATCTTCAGTTTCCTCCCACACTCCAAAGATGTACAGGTTTAGATAGATAGATAGATAGATAGATAGATAGATAGATAGATAGATAGATAGATAGATAGATAGATAGATAGATAGACAGATAGATAGACAGATAGATAGATAGATATAATTTATTGCCACATAACCAGGGTCGGTGGGAATTTGGGTTGTCAGCAGCAGTACAATAATAAAGGACTATAACACAATAAAACTGTAACACAAACATCCACCACAGCATTCATTCATCACTGTGGTGGAAGGCACAAAATTTGGCCCGTCCTCCTCCATTTCCCCCCCCCCCCCGTGGACAGGACCAGAGTCCAGAGTCAGTCCAGGATCGGCTCTCCCTCACCGGAGACGGCGACTTTAAGATGGTGTAGGCCGGTGGTCGAGATTTAAAGTCTCCGCCGCAGCCAGAAGCACCGTAGACTGCAGGGCTGGTGGTCGAAGCTCCCCTCCAGGGGTGATGTTAAGTTCACGCCAGGCCCACGGTAGAAGTTGACCGCGGGCCGGCAGTGATGGCTTCTTCTTCCCGCCCATGAGGGATCCCGGGCTGTAGACGCCGCGCCAGCTGGAGCTCTGCAGACCGCGGCTTCAGGCTGCCGGCAGCCCCGGGCCAGCGAAACGGAGCGCTCCCCTCCAGCGAGCCCCAGCGAGGGCTCACCCGCTCCACAACGAGAGTCCACGCTGCGCCCGCCGCTGAATCCCCGGGCACGTCTCCGGGAAAGGCCGCGCCGATCCTTGATGTTAGGCCACGGGGGAGGCGACCTGGATAAAGTTGCCTCTCCATGGAGGAGGCGACCGAAGCGGTTTCCCCCTTACCCCCCACACCCCCCCCCACACACAAAACACACCGAGAAACATCAAACACATACTTTAAAACATACTAAAAAATAAAAAAAGTTGAAAAAACTGACGCGCTGCTGACATGGCTGCTGCCAGAGCAGCGCCCCCTACATAAACCTACATACGTTTGCAGGTTAATTGGCATGGTAAATGTAAAAATTGTCCCTAGTGTGTGTAGAAAGTGTTAAGGTTGCGGGGATCGCTGGTCGGCGTGGACCCGGTGGGTCGAAAGGGCCTGTTTCAATCAATCAATCAATCAATCAATCAATCAATCAATCGATCAATCAATCAATCGATCGATCGATCGATCAATCAATCAATCAATCAATCGATCAATCGATCGATCGATCGATCGATCGATCGATCAACCTTTATTGTCATCTTGCAAGCAACAGTTGTACAGTGCAAAATGAAAAGATGTTTCCCAGGGAATAGCGGAGCATCGCACATGAAACTTAAAACGTTTCACACATCATAACACTAAAAACAATCCAGTCCCTGATGGTACAGTATAAATAAATAGTTAAAAGCAGGTCAAACAACGACGTTAAAATACAGTAAAACCAATCATAAACATGTCCGGGGCAGCTGATTTGAGTGGCCAGTGCCAGTTATTCCGCACTGTATCTCTAAACTAAACTAAATGTACCTGTCCAAATGTTTCTTAAATGTTGCTTTATTGGGCAGCGTTAGAGTTGCTGCCTTACAGGGAGCGCTTACAGCGCCAGAGTCGCGGGTTCGTTCCCGACTACTTCTCCCCTTGATCGAACGGGTTTTCTCTGAGATCTTCGGTTTCCTCCCACACTCCAAAGACGTGCAGGTTTGTTGGTTAATTGGCTTGGGTTTGTATGCTCGGTATATAAGTGTAAATTGTCCCTAGTGTGTGTGCAGCGTAGTGTTAATGTGCGGGGATCACCGGTCAGTGCGGACTCGGTGGGCCGAAGGGCCCGTTTACAAGCTGCATCCCTGAAAAAGTACCTGCGTATTTCACCCCCCCTCTCTTATCTCACAGCGTTTTTGTGTGATCTTTGACCTTGTCCGACCATCTGCCCATCACCTCCCCCTCAACTGTATCCACTTCCTCATTCCCCCTCCCACAACTGTACCCACCTATCACTCGCCAGGTTTCATCCTGCCTCCTCTTCTCTTCCAGCATTCATACCCCCACCCCCCCCCCCCCCCCCACCCCCCAAATCCTCCACTACAATCAGTCTGAAGAAGGGTCCCAAACCAAAACGTCACCTCTTAGAACGGAGAAAAGGAAACACTTTTAAATCACAGTCTGTGGTGAGTCTGTGGAATTCTCTGCCACAGAGGGCGGTGAAGGCCGGTTCTATGGATACTTTCAAGAGAGAGCTAGATAGGGGCTCTTAAAGGTAGTGGAGTCAGGGGATATGGGGAGAAGGCAGGAACGGGGTACTGATTGGGGATGATCAGCCATGATCACATTGAATGGCGGTGCTGGCTCGAAGGGCCGAATGGCCTCCTCCTGCACCTATTGTCTATTGACTCTGTCGGCGACAACTGAAGACTATTAGGTCGCCGCTACCTGTCGCCAGTTGACGTAGGTTGACACCAATGTCTCTGACGTCTCTGTAGGTGGGCGCGCAGCACGTGGGCGCGCGGCGAGTGGTCAAAACGTCTGTCCCCTTCCCAAACTGAGTCTAGAGGGCGCAGCGGTAGAGTTGCTGCCTTATGCCCCTGTTCCACTGTTGCAGGTGGTTGCCGGAGGTTGCAGGTAGTGGAAGCAGGTAGGCAGACTGACAAAATACCTCCGGGAACCGCACGGAAACCTTGGGTGGGGCGCAAAGTCTCCAGAGGTTTCCGTTCAGGTTTCCTAAGTGGGACAGGGGCATAACAGCAAAACATTTTTTCCCACACAGAGAGTGGTGAGTCTGTGGAATTCTCTGCCTCAGTGGAGGCCGGTTCTCTGGATGCTTTCAAGAGAGAGCTAGATAGGGCTCTTAAAAATAGCGGAGTCAGGGGATATGGGGAGAAGGCAGGAACGGGGTACCGATTGGGGATGATCAGCCATGATCACATTGAATGGCGGTGCTGGCTCGAAGGGCTGAATGGCCTACTCCTGCACCTATTGTCTATTGTGGGTAGGATAGTGTTAGTGTGCGGGGATCACAGGTCAGCATGGACTCGGTGAAGCGAAGGACCTTTTTACCCGCGCTGTATCTTTAATCTAAACTTTTAAAAACAAAGATACCGCCCGACCCACTGAGTTCCTCCAGCACATTGAGTTTTACGCAAGACTCCAGCATCTGCAGTGCTATGTGTCTCCACAAGGAGTCAGCATTGAGCTGGATATTGCAGCACCATAATCTCCCTGGAGATGACTTTGTCCAACTGATTGTTAAGGAACCGCAGATGCTGGGAAAAAATCGATGGTTGACAAAAAAATTGCTGGAGGAAGTCAGCGGGTTAGGAGGCATCTATGAAGAGAAGGAATAGACGACGTTTCGGGTCAAGACCCTTCTTTAGATTGATGCGATTCAGATCTGGTTCTTTGTTTTAGTTTAGAGATACAGCACGGAAACAGGCCCTTCGGGCCGCCGTGATTGTGCCGACCAGCGACCCCCGCACACTAGCTCTGTTATTTCACATCCACTGCCGACACAGTTTACCGAAGCCAATTGACCTTCAAACCTGTACGTCTTTGCAGTGCGGGAGGAAACCGGATCACCCGGAGAAAACCCACGTGGTCACAGGAAGATAGACACAGAATGCTGGAGTAACTCGACGGGACAGGCAGCATCACTGGAGGGAAGGAGTGGGTGACGTTTCGGGACGAGACCCTGCTTCAGAATCGAAACATCGCCCATTCCTTTTCTCCAGAGACGCTACCTGACCCGCTGAGTTACTCCAACTTTTTGTGTCTATCATAAATAGAAACATAGACTATAGGTGCAGGAGTAGGCCATTTGGCCCTTCGAGCCAGCACCGCCATTCAATATGATCATGGCTGATCATCCAACTCAGTATCCTGTACCTGCCTTCTCTCCATACCCCCTGATCCCTTTAGCCAAAAGGGCCACATCTAACTCCCTCTTAAATATAGCCAATGAACTGTGGCCTCAACTACCTTCTGTGGCAGAGAATTCCACAGATTCACCACTCTCTGTGTGAAAAATGTTTTTCTCATCTCGGTTTTAAAGGATTTCCCCCTTATCCTTAAACTGTGGCCCCTTGTTCTGGACTTCCCCAACATCGGGAACAATCTTCCTGCATCTAGCCTGTCCAACCCCTTAAGAATTTTGTAAGTTTGTATAACATCCCCCCTCAATCATCTAAATTCTAGCGAGTATAAACCAAGTCTATCCAGTCTTTCTTCATATGAAAGTCCTGACATCCCAGGAATCAGTCTGGTGAACCTTCTCTGTACTCCCTCTATGGCTATCTTCGGTTTAAACCAGCATCTGCAGTTCCTGCCTGCACATTTTGTCACAGGTAGAACTAGCAAGCTTCACACAGACAGCACCCGAGGTCAGGATCGAACCCGGGTCTCTGGCGCTGCAAGGCAGCACTGTGCGATCCGATGACTGTTTATTTTGACTTGGTAAGTCACCCTCCTGCGCCCCAAGGAACCTCCTGCGCTCCTGAGTCCCATCCTACTCAACCTCTCCCTGTCACTCCGACCATCCAGTCCTAGCAACATCCTCGTAAATCTTCTCTGCGCCCTTTCCAGCTTGACGACATCCTCCCTATAGTACAAAACTCAACCCATTTCTCAAATGCACCCTGTCAATGCTCCAAGGTAGACAAAAATGCTGGAGAAACTCAGCGGGTGAGGCAGCATCTATGGAGCGAAGGAATAGGTGACGTTTCGGGTCGAGACCCTTCTTCAGACTGATGTGGGGGTGGGTGGGGGGGGGGGGGTAGAGGGGAGGGAAGAAGAAAGGAAGAGGAGGAGACAGTGGGCAGTGGGAGAGCTGGGAAGGGGAGGGGAAGGAGGGAGAAAGCAGGGACTACCTGAAATTGGAGGTCAATGTTCATACGGCTGGGGTGCAGACTACCCAAGCGAAATATGAGGTGCTGCTCCTCCAATTTGCGGTGGGACTCACTCTGGCCATGGAGGAGGCCGAGGAAAGAAATGTCGGATTCGGAATGGGAGGGGGAGTTGAAGTGCTGAGCCACCGGGAGGTCAGGTTGGTTATTGCGAACCATACGAGTCCTGGCATCATCCTCATGAAGACCGGTGTAGTTTAGAGATACAGCACTGAAACAGGCCCTTCGGCCCAGCGAGTCCGCGCTGACCAGCGACCCCCGCACACTAACACCTGCCCTACACACACGAGGGTTAATGTTACAATTTTACCGAAGTTTTTACTGACACACCTGCACGTCTTTGGAGTGTGGGATGAAAGCGGAGCACCCGGTGAAAACCCACGTGGGTCGGGGGAGGGGGAATGGGGGAACGGGGGAGGGGGGGAGAGGGAACGTACAAAAAGCACGCACCTCCAGATTCAGGGGCAGTTTCTTCCCAGCTCCTATCAGGCAACTGAACCAACCTCTCATCAGCTGGAGTGTGGCACTGACCTTCCATCGACCATCTTAAGGGCCTGTCCCACGATGCGACTTTATCCAAGAGCTCTCCCGAGTAAAAAAAATATTCAAACTCGTGGTAAGTACGTAGAATGTACGTAGCGGGTACGTCGGAGCTCGTGGAAGTATCGTAGCGGCTCGTAACTCTAACGGCTAGTACCCGGGAAACGCGTAAACTCGTGACGTTTTTTTCAACAGTGAGAAAAATTTCCAAGAGTAAATAAATACTCGTGATGAAGTACCATGAGTTTGATTTTTTTTTTAAACTCGGGAGAGCTCTTGGGTAAACCTTAAGGAGACCTTTGAACTATCTTCAATTGGACTTTATCCAATATTACCTTGCACTAAATAACACACCCTTTATCCTGTATCTGTACACTGTGGACGGCCCGATTGTAATCATGTATTGTCTTTCCACTGACTGGAGAGCACGCAACAAAAAAGCTTTTCACTGTACCTCGGTACACGTGACAATAAACTAAACTGAACTGACACTAAACAAAGACCAAACTAAACCTAAGATGAAATGAAAACTAAATTTAATCTAATTGGCAGGACTCTTCATATGAGGAAAGATTGAAAAGACTAGGCTTGTATTCACTGGAGTTTAGAAGGATGAGGGGTGTTATCTTATAGAAACATACAAAAT
The DNA here is from genome assembly GCA_036785375.1 of Leucoraja ocellata. Taxonomy (NCBI): domain Eukaryota; kingdom Metazoa; phylum Chordata; class Chondrichthyes; order Rajiformes; family Rajidae; genus Leucoraja; species Leucoraja ocellata. Next base: position 110,557 of record JAWMAR010002035.1, on the reverse strand, counting down.
TATAAAAGGACTGGACAAGCTAGATGCAGGAAAAATGTTCCCAATGTTGGGCGAGTCCAGAACCAGGGGCCGCAACCTTAGAATAAAGGGGAGGTCATTTAAGACTGAGGTGAAAAAAAAACTATTTCACCCAGAGAGTTGTGAATTTATGGAATTCCCTGCCACAAAGGGCAGTGGAGGCCAAGTCACTGGATGGATTTAAGAGAGAGTTAGATAGAGCTCTAGGGGCTAGTGGAATCAAGGGATATGGGGAGAAGGCAGGCACGGGTTATTGATTGGGGACGATCAGTTATGATCACATTGAATGGCGGTGCTGGCTCGAAGGGCCGAATGGCCTCCTCCTGCAGCTATTGTCTATGTTTCTATGTAATACACCCTGTATCCTGTATCTGTACACTGTGGATGGCTCGATTGTAATCATGTATTGTCTTTCCGCTGACTGGATAGCACGCAACTAAAAAGCTTTTCACTGTACCTCGGTACACGTGACAATAAACTAGGCTGAACTGACACTAAACCAAGACCAAACTAAATCTAAGATGAAATGAAAACTAAATTTAAATTAAACTAAACTAAAATAAAACCGAAGGTAGGCACAAAATGCTGGAGTAACTCAGCAGGACAGGCAGCATCTCTGGAGGAAAGGAATGGGTGACGTTTCGGGTCGAGACATTTCTTCAGAAATAAATCAAAACTAAACTTAAAATGAACTGAACGAAGACCAAACCACAGCTAACACTAAACTACAAATTAATCTAAAATAAAACAAAACTGAAACTAAAAGCAAACTTTAGGGTCTGTCCCACTTGGCCGTCGTTTGCGCGTAATTTACGTGACATCATTTACGCGTCACGACACAGGACGCGCGCGTCGTGACACGCACGTGATGCGCATTACGTGCGCATGGCGACGTAGGCAGTGACGAGCGAACGCGCGCGGCGCCCCGGGATTTTGTGATGTACAAAATCTTCTCGCGCCATCTGCGTGACACGCAAATAACACCCAAGTGGGACAGGCCCTTAAATCTAAACTTAAAATAAACACAAAAAGCCTTCTTCAGTCTGAAGAAGGGTCGCGACCCTAAATGTCACTCATTCCTTCTCTCCATAGATGCTGCCTGTCCTGCTGAGTTACTCCAGCATTTTTGTCTATCCACGAAAAGCTGGAGTAACTCTGCGGGACAGGCAGCACCTCTGGAGACAAGGAATGGGCCGAGACCCTTCTCCAGAGATGCTGCCTGTCCCGCTGGGTTACTCCAGCTTTTCGTGCCTGTCTTGGTGTTTAAAGCAGCATCTGCAGTTCCTTCCTGCACAAATCTAAACTGAAGTGGCTGCTGCCCTGATGTTGGTGCTGTCTGACAACTGCTGTGAACGGCAGCTTCTGTATGGTGCGCATGTGTCTCCCCTCAGAGGTGGGTCTGTGACTTGGGTCGGAGGTGTTGCCCTCCACCCCGTCTGTAAGGTGGTCCCGGATCTGCCTCCTCCATCCGCCCCCATGCTCCAGAGACCTCCTTGTTCCCAGCAGCCGAGGGGCTTTGTCCATGCTTCGAGGAGGTCCTCGTGGTGTGGTCTAATCCTGGCCGCCGCTGAGCTTTTCCCGACGAGCCAAATGATCTGGTTTCCAGTAGGGTTCCTAAAAAACTTGCTCTTTTTCCACAGAATTCACAGCTCTGATGATTAAAACAGGATGGCGACCTTGTGAACCATGAAAGTTGTCTTTGCAAAATGCGTCAGATTTAATGAAGCATGGGATTAGTTCACCTCTGCATCATGTTCGGCACAGATGATGCGGGCCGAATGGCCTGTCCCTGTACTGTTCTATGTTTTCCGGGGTAGGAACGTGGATTTGCAGGGATTGAGGGGGATATGGGTCATGTGTTGCCAAGGAAATCAGATCGTATAGAAACATAGAAAGTAAACATAGAAAAACATAGAAATTAGGTGCAGGAGTAGGCCATTCGGCCCTTCGAGCCTGCACCGCCATTCAATATGATCATGGCTGATAATCAAACTCAGTATCCCGTACCTGCCTTCTCTCCATACCCTCTGATCCCCTTAGCCACAAGGGCCACATCTAACTCCCTCTTAAATATAGCCAATGAACTGGCCTCGACTACCCTCTGCGGCAGAGAGTTCCAGAGATTCACCACTCTCTGTGTGAAAAAAGTTCTCCTCATCTTGATTTTAAAGGATTTCCCCCTTATCCTTAAGCTGTGACCCCTTGTCCTGGACTTCCCCAACATCGGGAACAATCTTCGTGCATCTAGCCTGTCCAACCCCTTAAGAATTTTGTAAGTTTCTATAAGATCCCCCCTCAATCTCCTAAATTCTAGAGAGTATAAACCAAGTCTATCCAGTCTTTCTTCATAAGACAGTCCTGACATCCCAGGAATCAGTCTGGTGAACCGTCTCTGCACTCCCTCTATGGCAATAATGTCCTTCCTCAGATTTGGAGACCAAAACTGTACGCAATACTCCAGGTGTGGTCTCACCAAGACCCTGTACAACTGCAGTAGAACCTCCCTGCTCCTATACTCAAATACTAAAGTAAGTGCAGGAGTAGGCCATTCGGCCCTTTGAGCCAGCACCGCCATTCAATGTGATCATGGCTGATCATCCCCAATCAGTACCCCGTTCCTGCCTTCTCCCCATATCCCCCTGACTCCACTATTTTTAAGAGCCCTATCTAGCTCTCTCTTGAAAGCATCCAGAGAACCGGCCTCCACCGCCCTCTGTGGCAGAGAATTCCACAGACTCACCACCATACAGGCGTCACCCTGCGATCATGTGACGACAGCCTGTAGTCGCCGAAATAAATCGCCTGTGGGACTGGGGCTTAACTCTCTCTTGCATACATCCATTGAACTGGCCAATTGGCCTAGAAGATAGACACAAAGCAATAGATCATAGAGAAGACAGACACAGAGTGCTGGAGTCAGTCAGTCAGTCAGCGGGTCAGGCAGCATCTGTGGAGAAATAGACTAGGTGACGTTTTGGGTCAGAACCCTTCTTCAGACTGAATGTAGAGAGGGGAGGGGGAGGGGGAGGGGGAGGGGGGGTACATAAACTGGATGTGTGTGTGTGTGTGTGTGTGTGTGTGTGTGTGTGTGTGTGTGTGTGTGTGTGTGTGTGTGTGTGTGTGTGTGTGTGTGTGTTGTGTGTGTGAGTGGTGTGTGTGTGTGTGCGTATGTGTGTATGTGTGGTGTGGTGTGGGTGGGTGTGTGGTGCGGTGTGTGTGTGTGTGTGTGTGTGTGTGTGAGTGGTGTGTGTGTGTGTGTGTGAGTGGTGTGTGCGTGTGTGCGTATGTGTGTATGTGTGGTGTGGTGTGGGTGGGTGTGTGTGTGTGTGTGTGTGTGTGTGTGTGCGTGTGTGGTGCGTGGTGTGTGTGCGTGTGTGCGTGCGTGTGTGTGTGCGCGCGCGTGTGTGTGTGTGGTGTGTGCGTGTGTGCGTGTGTGTGTGTGTGTGTGTGCGTGTGTGTGTGTGTGTGGTGTGTGCGTGTGTGCGTGTGTGTGTGTGTGTGTGTGCGTGTGTGTGTGTGCGTGTGTGCGTGTGTGTGTGTGTGTGTGTGTGTGTGGTGCGTGGTGTGTGTGTGTGTGTGTGTGTGGTGTGTGTGTGTGTGGTGCGTGGTGTGTGTGCGTGTGTGTGTGTGTGTGTGTGTGTGCGTGTGTGTGCGTGTGTGTGTGTGTGCGTGTATGTGTGTGTGCGTGTGTGTGTGTGCGCGTGTGTGTGTGTGTGTGCGTGTATATATATATTGGCACCCGATATGAAGCATCACCCATCCATGTTCCTGTTCGGCAGCAATGGGGCACCTTTCAACACTATCCCTGAGGTAGGAACGTATGGAGGAAATTGTGTCGGTCTGGCTAAACCCTTCTTTGCCAGATGTTGTAACCGCAAGAGTCGTTAATCTCTGATTTAACAAAAGGTGAAGTAATTGTTGTTACATTCCCAGCCTCAACTACCTCTTCTGGCAGCTCGTTCCACACACCCACCACACTCTGTGTAAAAAAAGTTGCCCCTCGGGTTCCCAAAGCCTGCGATCCCCTGGTTCTTGATTCCCCTAACCTGGGTCACTTGAGTGAATGTAACCATGTTTCGTCATTTCTTTGACTGCACAGTACACAGACAGAAGAGTGTTACTGAACCCCGGTACATATAGCTGACCTAAACTAATCTAAACTAAACTGTGTGAAAAATATACATCTTGTAGATGCGCTGGGACACACCCTCAGTGATGTGATCTGGGGTCATCAGGTGTTTCGGGTCTGACATCCACGCCCAGGCGACCCAGCCGGGGTTGATCAGGCCCCGACTTGTGTCCCAGCAGCAACCGCCCACAGATCAGCCATCTTAGTAACCACTCTGCAGGGGTTGGGAGACTCTAGTGCGTGGAGGGACTGGGCTCTGGCTGTGGGGTGAGTCCTGGCTGGGCTCTTCCTGCATCTCACCAGGTTCAAGGCCTGTGCGTGTGCGCTGCTCCTCTTTCTCTTTCTCCGAGTGTTTCATTCTCCCCTGATGGATTTTTAGGCCATGTTGTTCCATTAGGCCTTTCTGTAGCTTAGTTTGGGTGTCTTTCTCTCACGACTAGGGGTGCTAACCCAGCCTGTCCCGGGTGCTGCCGCTCCGTGCCTCTCCAGTAGTCACCAAACTATTCTTGGTTGTCACCCAGTCTATTCCTAGCTGCCACTGACAAAACTAAACTAAGCTAATCTAAACTAATCTATTAGGTTAGCAGAGTGAGAGTAAGCAGGTTTTCACAAAAACATGCAAAATGCCAGAATAACTCAGCTGCTTCATAAATTCATGTCATTGGAACAGAATTAGGCCATTCGGCCCATCAAGTCTACTTCGCCATTCAATCATGGCTGATCTATCTCTCCCTCCTAACCCCAGTCTCCTGCCTTCTCCCCATAACCTCTGTGACTCCTGTACTAGTCAAAAATAGACTAATAGGTGCAGGAGTAGGCCATTCGGACATGATCACATTGAATGGCGGTGCTGGCTCGAAGGGTTGAATGGCCTACTCCTGCACCTATTGTCTATTTGTTTATGTCCTATATATGGGACCTTATCAAATGTTTTCTGAAAGTCCAGGTACAACTACATCCACTGGCTCTCCTTCGTCCATTTTCCTAGTTACATCCTCAAAATATTCCAGAAGATTAGTCAAGCATGATTTCCGCTTCGTAAATCCATGCTGACTCGGACCGATCCTGTTACTGCTATCCAAATGTGCGGCTATTTCATCTTTTATAATTGACACCAGCATCTTTCCCACCAGATGTCAGGCTAACTGGTCTATAATTCCCTGTTTTTTCTCTCTCTGCATTTCTTAAAAAGTGGGATAACATGAGCTACCCTCCAATCCATAGGAACTGATCCTGAGTCTATAGATCATTGGAAAATGATCTCCAAAATAGAGAGAGTACAGAGGAGATTTACTAGAATGTTGCCAGGGTTTCAACAACTAAGTTACAGAGAAAGGTTGAATAAGTTAGGTCTTTATTCTCTGGAGCGCAGAAGGTTAAGGGGGACTTGATAGAGGTCTTTAAAATGATGAGAGGGATAGACAGAGTTGATGTGGATCAGCTTTTCCTTTGAGAATAGGGAAGATTCAAACAAGAGGACAAGACTTCAGAATTAAGGGTACAGAAGTTTAGGGGTAACATGAGGGGGAACGTCTTTACTCAGAGAGTGGTAGCGGTGTGGAATGAGCTTCCAGTGGAAGTGGTGGAGGCAGGTTCGTTGGTATCATTTAAAAATAAATTAGATAGGCATATGGATGAGAAGGGAATGGAGGGTATGGCATGAGTGCAGGCAGGTGGGACCAAGGGAAAAAAGTTGTTCGGCATGGACTTGTAGGGCCGAGATGGCCTGTTTCCGTGCTGTAATTGTTATATGGTTATATGGTTATATGGTTAGTGTCCTCAATTTCTATATATCCTGCCATTATAAATATCTACTGACTTGGCCTCCACATTTATGAATTCCTCAGATTCACCACCCTCTGACTAAATAACTTCCTCCTCATCTCCTTTCTAAAAGGTACGTCCTTTTATTCTGAGGCTACGACATGAGGTCCCACCTATGGAAAGACAGATCATCCATGGCTACTGCCCCGGCCATCACCGGCTCTGACCTCCCCACCGTCGAAGGGTTCTATCGTAGTCTGTGCCTCAAAAAGGTAGCCTATATTGTCAAGGACCCACACCATCTTGGCCACACACTCATCTCACCACTGCCATCGGGAAGAAGGTACAGGAGCCTGAGAACTGTAACATCCAGGTTCAGGAACAGCAGCTTCCCCTACAGCCATCAGGCTACAACAAGGTTATTACAAGGTTAATTCCCGGGAGGGCGGGACTGTCATAAGCTGAGA
>JAWMAR010002035.1:93099-103979 GCA_036785375.1 Leucoraja ocellata | reverse complement strand
CCACCGCCCTCTGAGGCAGAGAATTCCACAGACTCACAACCATACAGGCGTCACCCTGCGATCATGTGACGGCAGCCTGTAGTCGCCGACATAAATCGCCTAAGTGGGACAGGGGCTTAACTCTCTCTCTCGAATACATCCATTGAACTGGCCAATTGGCCTAGAAGATACACACAAAGCAATAGATCATGGAGAAGACAGACACAGAGTGCTGGAGTCAGTCAGTCAGCGGGTCAGGCAGCATCTCTGGAGAAATAGACTAGATGACGTTTTGGGTCGGACCCTTCTTCAGACTGAAGGTAGAGAAGGGGAGGGGGGGGGGAGGGGGGGTAAATAAACTGGATGTGTGTGTGTGTATGTGTGTGGTGTGTGGGTGTGTGTGTGGTGTGTGGGTGTGTGTGCGTGTGGTGTGTGAGTGTGGATGTGGGTGTGTGCGTGTGTGTGTGTGTGTGTGTGTGTGTGTGTGGGTGTGTGGGTGTGTGTGTGGTGTGTGGGTGTGTGTGCGTGTGGTGTGTGAGTGTGGATGTGGGTGTGTGGTGTGTGTGTGTGTGTGTGTGTGTGTGTGTGTGGTGTGTGGGTGTGTGTGTGTGTGTGTGGGTGTGTGTGCGTGTGGTGTGTGGTGTGCGTGTGTGCGTGTGTGTGTGTGCGTGTGTGTGGTGTGTGGTGGTGTGTGTGTGCGTGTGGTGTGTGGTGTGCGTGTGTGCGTGTGTGTGTGTGCGTGTGTGTGGTGTGTGGTGTGTGTGTGGTGTGGTGTGTGGTGTGCGTGTGTGCGTGTGTGTGTGTGCGTGTGTGTGGTGTGTGGTGTGTGTGGTGTGTGTGTGTGCGTGTGTGCGTGTGTGTGTGTGTGGTGTGTGTGTGCGTGTGGTGTGTGAGTGTGGATGTGGGTGTGTGCGTATGCGTGTGTGTGGTGTGCGTGTGCACGTATATATTGGCACCCGATATGAAGCGTCACCCATCCATGTTCCCGTTCGGCAGCAATGGGGCACCCTTTGGCAGAGAATTCCACTGATTCACAACTCTCTGTGTGAAAACATTTTTCCTCATCTAGATGACTTACTCCTTATTCTTAAACTGTGGCCCCTGGTTCTGACTCCCCCAACTATCCCACACAATTTACAATTTTTCACCAAAGCCAATAAACCTACAAACCTGTGCGTCTTTGGAGTGCGGGAGGAACCTGGAGCACCCGGGGGAAACCCACACGGTCACGGGGAGAACGTACGTACAAACTCCGTACAGATATCAAACCCGGGCGTCTGGCTCTGTGAGGCAGCTACTCCACCGCTGCGCCTCTGTGGTGCCCACACTGCACAGAAACAGGCCCTACGGCCCAAATTGCCATAGAGGGAGTGCAGAGAAGGTTCACCAGACTGATTCCTGGGATGTCAGGACTGTCTTATGAAGAAAGACTGGATAGACTTGGTTTATACTCTCTAGAATTTAGGAGATTGAGAGGGGATCTTATAGAAACTTACAAAATTCTTAAGGGGTTGGACAGGCTAGATGCAGGAAGATTGTTCCCGATGTTGGGGAAGTCCAGAACAAGGGGTCACAGCTTAAGGATAAAGGGGAAATCCTTTAAAACTGAGATGAGAAGAACCTTTTTCACGCAGAGAGTGGTGAATCTCTGGAACTCTCTGCCACAGAGGGTAGTTGAGGCCAGTTCATTGGCTATATTTAAGAGGGAGTTAGATGTGGCCCTTGTGGCTAAGGGGATCAGGGGGTATGGAGAGAAGGCAGGTACGGGATACTGAGTTGGATGATCAGCCATGATCATATTGAATGGCGGTGCAGGCTCGAAGGGCCGAATGGCCTACTCCTGCACCTAATTTCTATGTTTCTATGTTTCTATCCATGAACCTGTCTCACCGCCAGGGGCGACAGATAGCACAATGGGCTAAGAGTTCGGCTGGTGACCGGAAGGTAGCCGGTTCAAATCCCGCTTGGACTGCATACTGTCGTTGTGTCCTTGGGCAAGACACTTCACCCACCTTTGCCTGTAATGGAATGTACGGCGGCAGGCGCGGGCACACCGCGACGCCCTGTGTCTCCCTTTCAAGGGAGATGCTAAAAATGCATTTCGTTGTCTCTGTAGTGTACACTGACAATGACAATAAATTGAATCATTTCATTTCATTTCATTTCAATGTATTTTAAATGTTGTTGTATATACACTAGTCCCAGCCTCAACTTCCTCTTCTGGCAGCTCGTTCCATACACCCATCACCCTATGTCCTGGTGGCGCAGCGGTAGGGTTGCTGTCTTATGGGAATGTCCCACTTACGCAATTTTTTCCAGCGATAGCCGGCACCAGTCATAGTCGCAGCAGGTCGCCGAAAAATATCAACACGTTGAAAATCCAGCGGCAACCAAAACAAGGTACGACTCTTTGTGCAACCACTCACGACCAGCAGGTCGTTGAAAAAAATCACGTAAGTGGGACTGGCCCATTACAGCGCCTGAGACCCGGGTTCGATGCTGACCACAGGTGCTGTCTGTACGGAGTTTGTACGTTCTCCCCGTGACCTGCGTGGGTTTCCTCCGAGATCTTCTGTTTCCTCCCACACTCCAAAGACGTACAGGTTTGTAGGTTAATTGGTTTGGTGTAAAAGTAAATTGTCCCCAGTGGGTGCAGGATAGTGTTAGTGTGCGGGGGTCGCTGGTCGGTGTGGACTCGGTGGTCCGAAGGGGGCCTGTTTCCGCGCTGTATCTCTAAACTAAACTAAACTAAAGATGGAAACAGGTCCTTCGACCCGATGTTGCTACGCCGACCACGATGCCCGGAATGAGTAGGTTGGCGTACGATGAGCGTTTGACAGCACTGGGCCTGTACTCGCTGGGGTTTACAAGGATGAGGGAGGGACCTCATTGAAACTTACAGAATAGTGAAAGGCTTGGATAGAGTGGATGTGGAGAGGATGTTTCCACTTGTGGGAGAGTCTAGGACCAGAGGTCACAGCCTCATAATAAAAGGACGTTCCTTTAGAAAGGAGATGAGGAGGAATTTCTTCAGTCAGAGGGAGGTGAATCTGTGGAATTCATTGTCACAGAGGGTTGTGGAGGCCAAATCAATGGATATATTTAAGGCAAAGACAGATAGATTCTTGATTGGTGTGGATGTCATGGATTATGGGGAGAAGGCAGGAGAATGGGGTTGAGAGGGTGAGATAGATCAGCCTTGATTCAATAGCAGAGTAGACAATGGGCCGAATGGCCTAATTTTGCACCAAAAGCTATGAACATGAGCTTTGCCCTGACCATATCGCCCTAAACCTGTCCTATCCATGTACCTGTCTAACTGCTTCTTAAACGTTGCGATAGTCCCTGCGTCCTCGTTCCAAATACCTACCACTGTTTGTGTAAAAGTGTTGTTGAGGCAGAGACTATCGTAAAGGACACTTACACCAAGCCAATGAGACTTTAGTTTAGAGATACAGTGCAGAAACAGGCTCTTCGGGCCATCGAGTCCACACTGGCAATAGACAATAGACAATAGGTGCAGGAGGAGGCCATTCGGCCCTTCGAGCCAGCACCACCATTCAATGTGATCATGGCTGATCATCCCCAATCAGTACCCCGTTCCTGCCTTCTCCCCATATCCCCTGACTCCGCTATCTTTAAGAGCCCTATCTAGCTCTCTCTTGAAAGTATCCAGAGAACCGGCCTCCACCGCCCTCTGAGGCAGAGAATTCCACAGACTCACCACTCTCCGTGAGAAAAAGTGTGTCCTCGTCTCCGTTCTAAATGGCTTACCCCTTATTCTTAAACTGTGTGGCCCCTGGTTCTGGACTCCCCCAACATTGGGAACATGTTTCCTGCCTCAAGCGTATCCAAGCCCTTAATAATCTTATATGTTTCAATGAGACCATGAATTTGAACACATCCATTAGAACACAACATGGGTATTGTCTATTGTCCATTGAACGTGCAAACTCCGCAGACAGCACCAGTGGTCGGGGACGTAAACCCCGGGGTCTAGTAAGGCAGCAACTCTACCGCTGCGCCACCGTGCCGCCTCCGAATATTGATACTGTAGCGGCACCTGCTGGTGGCTGTGGGTAGTCGAACCGTGCGGTTGGCTACCTCGGTCATGTGACTGTGGGAGGGGTATTGTTTTTGCGCCTTTTCTGGGCAAGCCCCATTCATTCTTTCGATCGCCGTTGTGGTAAGAGCGTTTGTGTTTCGCTGTTGTATGATCTCACCGCTTTACCAATAAAACCAACTATCGTCTCCACTCGCTAAACTGGTGACCCCGACGCGCCCAATTGGTATTGGACGCCGATATGCAGGACGATTCAGTTCCCGTCGCCATTCCCGACGCCCATCAGAGCGCCGTCAGCCTCAAGCTGCCGGTGTTTTGGCCTGAGCCGCCACAAGTGTGGTTTGCACATGTGGAGGCACAGATCATTGCGGATGAGACTAAGTATATTCTGGTGGTAAGAACCCTTACACAGGAGTCGGCCTCCCGTCTGCTGCCGTTTCTGCAGAACCCACCCCGTTCAAGTACGACGGCCTCAAGGCCCTACTATATAACCATATAACAATTACAGCACGGAAACAGGCCATCTCGACCCTTCTAGTCCGTGCCGAACACGTATTCTCCCCTAGTCCCATCTACCTGCGCTCAGACCATAACCCTCCATTCCTTTCCCGTCCATATAACTATCCAATTTATTTTTAAATGATAAAAACGAACCTGCCTCCACCACCTTCACTGGAAGCTCATTCCACACAGCTACCACTCTCTGAGTAAAGAAGTTCCCCCTCATGTTACCCCTAAACTTCAGTCCCTTAATTCTCAAGTCATGTCCCCTTGTATGAATCTTCCCTCCTCTCAGTGGGGAAAGCTTATCCACATCAACTCTGTCTATCCCTCTCATCATTTTAAAGACCTCTATCAAGTCCAACTACTGCACACGTTCGGGCTAGGCCGCCGGGACCGCACCGCACCGCACGCATTCTACACGCGGACAGTTTGGGACTCCGCAAGCCGTCGGTCCACATGGCCGATACACTCGCGTTAATGGACGGCCACCGCCCGTGCGTGTTATTCAAGCAGGGATTCCTAGAACAAATGCCAGACGATATCCGCCTCATGCTCGCAGGTGCGGATTTCACCGACCCTCTGCGGCTCGCCGAACGGGCCGACGAACTCTGGCTGGCGAAACATCACGATGGCGGCGCCATTAACCGCGTGTCTGCAACAGCGTGCCCAACGCCTCCGTGGGACTGCGTCGCGGCCCCGCCCACGAATTCCAGGGCGGAGCCACAGCAACGATCCGGGATTCGCGGTAGGCGCCGTTGGTGTCTCTAGAGGCGTGGACGTTAATCGTGGCAGACGTCGCTCAGCCGCTCCTGGGTGCCGATTTCCGCCGCGCCTTCTCCCTCGTCGTGGATTTACGGGGGGGTTGCATGACTCCGCGATCGGCCATCGGTTCCACCGCGCCGCGGCCCCTCCCCCACCCGACCAGCAGTTCAACGCCGTCGCCGAAGTCGATGGTCCCTACACCGCCTGCTCTCAGATTTTCCCGAGCTCCTTACGCCGGGACGGCTCCTAAACACGGGGTCGTGCATCACGTCCCCGTCGAGGGCCCCCCGGTGCATGCTGGGCGCGCCGCCTCACGCCGGACAAACTGCGCATCGCCCGGGATGAATTTCAACCGATGGGGATTGTCTGAAGGTCCAACAGCCCATGGGCTTACCGCTGCATATGGTCCCCAAAGCATCTGAGGGTGGAGACCATGCGGTGATTACAGGCGCCTGAATGCAATAACCATGGCGGACCGCTACCCGGTGCCTCATATTCAGGACTTCTCCGCGCACCTCGATGGCGCTGCGTTCTTTTCCAAGGTTGACCTCGTCCGAGGTTACAACCAAATCCCCGTACACCCCAACGACATCCCGAAACCTGGTACTGACTGTGGATGATCAGCCATGATCACATTGAATGGCGGTGCTGGCTTACTCCGGCACCTATTGTCTATTGTCTATTGTCTATCGACCACGGTTGTGGTCAGAGCGTTTGTTTTCAGCTGTTGTATGATCTCCGTAGTTTTCACCATTGGGAAACCAACTATCGTCTTGATTCGCTAAAATACTCTACTAGTGTCTTTATTAGGATTTGATCGTTAGGTTGTCGGCATGGACGTGATGGGCCAAAGGGCCTGTTTGTGTGTTGGATGACATCATGGCATTTTCAGTACATGAGTAATGGCTTGTGTCAGCCAAATCCCCAAATTAATGTCGACCAACAACAGTTGGGGGGAAAAACTGCTCTCGGATGCTTTTAAGTTTCCGAAACCGGAGATTTCAGGCTTTTAAACCATTAACCAGAGCACTTTAGGTGAGGTCATACATAGACTAGGAAAGAAACTGCTTTGGAGAACATTTTACCTTTATTCCCAGATATAAATCAATTTTACATGCGTTGTTAAAAACAGCAAGTTAATTCACTTGAAACCAGGTAGTTGAGAAGGTGCAAGATGTAACCTGCCCAAGGGCTCGTTGGTCAGCGATGTCGGACGTGAGGGTTGAGGGCCATTAGGAGGTGGAACCTCCATGGTCAGCTGCAGGAGGGGCCCCGGGACACAAGGATGGCCTGGAGAGGAGAGGGGAGGGGAGGAAAGGAGAGACAATAGACAATAGGTACACGAGTAGGCCATTTGGCCCATCGAGCCAGTATCTCTCCCTCCTAATCCCATTCTCCTGCCTTCTCCCCATAACCCCTGACACCCGCACTAATCAAGAATCTATCTATCTCTGCCGTAAAAATATCCACTGACTTGGCCTCCACAGCCGTCTGTGGCAATGAATTCCACAGATTCACCACCCTCTGATTGAATAAATTTCTCCTCATCTCCTTCCTAAAAGGAACATCCTTTAATTCTGAGGTTGTGCCCTCTAGTCCTAGACTCTCCCACTAGTGGAAACATCCTCTCCGCATCCACTCTATCTAAGCCTTTCACTATTCGGTAAGTCTCAATGAGGTCTCCCCCTCATTCTTCTAAACTCCAGCGAGTACAGGCCCTGTGCCGTCAAACGCCCATCATAGGTTATGATAAGGAGATGGTCAATAGACAATAGACAATGGGTGCAGGAGCAGGCCATTCGGCCCTTCGAGCCAGCACCGCCATTCAATGTGATCGTGGCTGATCACTCCAATTAGTACCCCGTTCCTGCCTTCTCCCCGTATCCTCTGACTCTGCTATCTTTAAGAGCCCAATCTAGCTCTCTCTTGAAAGCATCCAGCTAATTAGCCTCCACCGCCCTCTGAGGCAGAGAATTCCACAGACTCACCACTCTCTGGGTGAAATAGTTTATCCTCGTCTCCGTTCTAAATGGCTTACCCCTTATTCTTAAACTGTGTGGCCCCTGGTTCTGGACTCCCCCCAACATCGGGAACATGTTTCCCGCCTCTAGCGTGTCCAAGCCCTTAATAATCTTCTATGTTTCAATAAGATCCCCTCTCATCCTTCTAAACACCAGAGTGTACAAGCCCAGCCGCTCCATTCTCTCAGCATATGACAGTCCAGCCATCCCGGGAATTAACCTTGTAAACCTACGCTGCACTCCCTCAATAGCAAGAATGTCCTTCCTCAAATTAGGGGACCAAAACTACACACAATACTCCAGGTGTGGTCTCACTAGGGCTCTGTACAACTGCAGAAGGACCTGTTTGCTCCTATACTCAACTCCTCTTGTTGTGAATGCCAACATGCCATTTGCTTTATTCACTGCCTGCTGTACCTGCATGCTTACTTTGAAAAGAGGCAATGCAAGCAACTCCCTGTGTCGGAGGGAACTGCAGATGCAACTTTAAACTGAAGGCAGACACAAAAAGCTGGAGTAACTCAGCAGGACAGGCAGCTTCTGTGGAGCGAAGGAATGGGTGATGTTTCGGGTCGAGACTGGAGAAGGGTCTCTGTCCGAAGCGCCCCCCATTGGGGGGCGCTTCGAACCGAGACCCTTCTCCAGTCTCGACCCGAAACATCACCCATTCCTTCGCTCCACAGATGCTGCCTGTCCCGCTGAGTTACTCCAGCGTTTTATGTCTATCCTCGGCAGCATCTCCCCCCTCCCCTTCCCTCGCCTCCCCCTCAGTCACTGCTGAATCTGGGTGGACAGATGGGCCGGTCTTGGGGGAATACTTACCAAGCCGAGGCAGCAGTCTTTAACGCGGCGCTGGCTGTCTAAGTGTGCAAGGATCAGTGAGTGTGTACTCTGCCTCAACATCACAGCTGTCATCCAGCCTAACGACGGCAGGGAGACGTTACAGAATCCTTCGGGTTCATTCCTCGTTCAACAAGTTTTCTCTCTCTCGCTGCCCCCTCTCAACTCACCGGTAGACCTTTAGGTTTTTCTTCATCCTGTCTGGGGAAAAACAAAATGATGCAAGGAGTTACCCTTGATGGAGGCTGCTCTCATGTGCCCAGGAGTGGTGTGTGTTTACTGCAGATGTCTGGTGTTGTGTTGGATGGTGGTGTGTGTGGCTGCATGTGTATCTGTGTGTGTTTATGTGTCTGTTTATTTGTGTGTGTGTGTGTCTGTGTGTGTACATGTGTGTGTGTCTGTGTGTGTGCATGTGTCTGCTCATGTGTGCATTTGTGTGTCCATGCGTGTGTGTGTGTGTGCATGTGTAGGTGTGCTTGTGTGCATCTCCGAGTGTGTGTGTGCGCGCGCGCATACGTGTGTGTGTGAGTGTGTGCCTGTGGGCATGTGCTTGCGTGTGTGCATGCGCGCGTGCGCCTGTGTGTGCGTGACTATGTATGTGTGGGCGTGCGTGCATGAGTGGGTGCATGTGTGGGCGTGCATGTGGTCATGTGTGCATATGTGTGTCCGTGCGTGTGTGTGTGTGTCCGTGTGTGTATGTGTGCATGTGTAGGTGTGCACATCTGCGAGTGTGTGTGCGTGCAGGCGTGCGTGTGCATGTGTGTGTGCTTGGGCGTGCGTGCGTGAGCGTGTATGTGTGTGAATGCGTTTGTGTTTTTATATATTAAAATAGAACATAGAATAGTACAGCACAGGAATGGCCCTTCTGCCCACAATGTTTGTGCCGTACATGATGCCAAGCTAAATTGATCTGCCTGTACATCCATGATCCATATTCTTGCACTAAACATTATTCATTTATCACTGTAGACGGCTCGATTGTGATCATGTGTTGTCTTTGCGCTGACTGGTTAGCGCGCAACAGAAGCTTTTCACTGTACCTCGCTCGGTACACGTGACAACAAACTAAACTAAACTCGATGTGCTGGGGACAAGGAATATGGATACGTGAGGAAGAGATTGGTTTAACTTGGCATCATGATTGGCACGGGTATTGTGGGCTGAAGGGCCTGTTCACGTGCTGCACTGTTCTATCAGTTTAATGCATTGTCACGTATACCGAGGTAAAGTGAAAAGCTTTTGTTTTGTGTTAACAATAAGACAATACACGATTACAATCGAGCCGTCCACAGTGTACAGATACATGACAAATGGAATAACGTTTAGTGCAAGGTTAAGCCAGTAAAGTCCGATCAAGGATAGTCCGAGGGTCACCAATGAGGTAGATAGTAGTTCAGCACCGCTCTCTGTTTGTGGGTGGGATGGTTCAGTTGCCTGATAACAGCTGGGAAGAAACTGTCCCTGAATCTGGAGGTGTGTGCGTTTTACACTTCTGTACATCTTGCCCGATGGGAGAGGGGAGAAGAGGGAGTGGCCGGGGTGAGACTGGTCCTTGATGATGCTGCTGGCCTTGCCGAGGCAGCGTGAGGTGTAGAGGGAGTCGATGGAAGGGAGTTTGGTTTGTGCGATGGTCTGGGCTGCGTCCACGATTCGCTGCAATTTCCTGCGGGTCTTGGATGGAGCTGTTCCCAAACCGTGCTGTGATGCATCCCGATAAAATGCTTCCTGCGGCGCATCTGTAGAAGTTGGGGAGAGTTGCATGGGACAACCTTAAATTCCAATGCTAATACAACTACAATAAAACTGCTTGTGGGAGCTGGCTGTGCAATAACATGTTACCATCATTCATTCATAGCAAAAGGATTTGAGTATAGGAGCAGGGAGGTTCTACTGCAGTTGTACAGGGTCTTGGTGAGACCACACCTGGAGTATTGCGTACAGTTTTGGTCTCCAAATCTGAGGAAGGACATTATTGCCATAGAGGGAGTGCAGAGAAGGTTCACCAGACTGATTCCTGGGATGTCAGGGCTGTCTTATGAAGAAAGACTGGATAGACTTGGTTTATACTCTCTAGAATTTAGGAGATTGAGAGGGGATCTTATAGAAACTTACAAAATTCTTAAGGGGTTGGACAGGCTAGATGCAGGAAGATTGTTCCCGATGTTGGGGAAGTCCAGGACAAGGGGTCACAGCTTAAGGATAAGGGGGAAATCCTTTAAAACCAAGATGAGAAGAACTTTTTTCACACAGAGAGTGGTGAATCTCTGGAACTCTCTGCCGCAGAGGGTAGTCGAGGCCAGTTCATTGGCTATATTTAAGAGGGAGTTAGATGTGGCCCTTGTGGCTAAGGGGATCAGAGGGTATGGAGAGAAGGCAGGTACGGGATACTGAGTTGGATGATCAGCCATGATCATATTGAATGGCGGTGCAGGCTTGAAGGGCCGAATGGCCTACTCCTGCACCCATTGTCTATGTTTCTATGTTTCTATCATCTATTTATTGCAAAAGTGAAGATGAGTCAAAACTGATCAAAGCCTTCTGGTTTGGGATGATGTCATATCAAAGTAAATCCCACTTTAATTTTAGGTAGACAAAAATGCTGGAGAAACTCAGCGGGCGAGCCAGCATCTATGGAGCGAAGGAATAGGTGACGTTTTGGGTCGAGACCCTTCTTTTTATTTTAATTTCTACTGATGAAACTGCCAGAATAA
>JAWMAR010002035.1:63099-85599 GCA_036785375.1 Leucoraja ocellata | reverse complement strand
AAAGTAAAAGAAGTACTGACACTTTCGAAAAATATAAAAGTGGATAAGTCTCCAGGTCCTGACAGGATATTCCCTAGGACATTGAGGGAAGTTAGTGTAGAAATAGCCGGGGCTATGACAGAAATATTTCAAATGTCATTAGAAACGGGAATAGTCCCCGAGGATTGACGTACTGCGCATGTTGTTCCATTGTTTAAAAAGGGTTCTAAGAGTAAACCTAGCAATTATAGACCTGTTAGTTTGACTTCAGTGGTGGGCAAATTAATGGAAAAGATACTTAGAGACAATATATATAAGCATCTAGATAAACAGGGTCTGATTAGGAACAGTCAACATGGATTTGTGCCTGGAAGGTCATGTTTGACTAATCTTCTTGAATTCTTTGAAGAGGTTACTAGGGAAATTGACGAGGGTAAAGCAGTGGATGTTGTCTATATGGACTTTAGTAAGGCCTTTGACAAGGTTCCTCATGGAAGGTTGGTTAAGAAGGTTCAACTGTTGGGTATAAATGCAGGAATAGCAAGATGGATTCAACAGTGGCTGAATGGGAGAAGCCAGAGGGTAATGGTGGATGGCTGTTTATCGGGTTGGAGGCAGGTGACTAGTGGGGTGCCTCAGGGATCTGTGTTGGGTCCTTTGTTGTTTGTCATGTACATCAATGATCTGGATGAAGGGGTGGTAAATTGGATTAGTAAGTATGCAGATGATACCAAGATAGGGGGTGTTGTGGATAATGAAGAGGATTTCCAAAGTATACAGAGTGATTTAGGCATTTTGGAAAAATGGGCTGAAAGATGGCAGATGGAGTTTAATGCTGATAAATGTGAGGTGCTACACCTTGGCAGGACAAATCAAAATAGGACGTACATGGTAAATGGTAGGGAATTGAAGAATACAGTTGAACAGAGGGATCTGGGTATAACCGTGCATAGTTCCTTGAAGGTGGAATCTCATATAGATAGGGTGGTAAAGAAAGCTTTTGGTATGCTAGCCTTTATAAATCAGAGCATTGAGTATAGAAGCTGGGATGTAATGTTAAAATTGTACAAGGCATTGGTGAGACCAAATCTGGAGTATGGTGTACAATTTTGGTCGCCCAATTATAGGAAGGATGTCAACAAAATAGAGAGAGTACAGAGGAGATTTACTAGAATGTTGCCTGGGTTTCAACAACTAAGTTACAGAGATAGGTTGAATAAGTTAGGTCTTTATTCTCTGGAGCGCAGAAGGTTAAGGGGGGACCTGATAGAGGTCTTTAAAATGATGAGAGGAATAGACAGAGTTGATGTGGACAAGCTTTTCCCTTTGAGAATAGGGAAGATTCAAACAAGAGGACATGACTTCAGAATTAAGGGACAGAAGTTTAGGGGTAATATGAGGGGAACTTCTTTACGCAGAGAGTGGTGGCGGTGTGGAATGAGCTCCCAGTGGAAGTGGTGGAGGCAGGTTCATTGGTATCATTTAAAAATAAATTGGATAGGCCTATGGATGAGAAGGGAATGGAGGGTTATGGTACGAGTGCAGGCAGGTGGGACTAAGGGGAAAAACATTTGTTCGGCATGGACTTGTAGGGCCGAGATGGCCTGTTTCCGTGCTGTTATTGTTATATGGTTATATGGTTATATGGATGCGCAGAGACCCAGTTCTGCGAGTTTGGTGACCAGCTTGGAGGGGATGATTGTGTTAAATGCCGAGCTGTAGTCAATGAATAACAGCCTGACATATGAGTTTTTGTTGTCCAAGTGGTCCAGTGCGGAGTGGAGGGCCAGCGATATCGCATCCACCGTTGATCTGTTGTGGCGGTAAGCGAACTGCAGTGGGTCCAGGTTTTTGTCGAGATAGGAGTTGATTTGCTCCATGATCAGCCTCTCAAAGCACTTCATCACCACTGGCGTTAGTGCCACTGGTCGATAGTCATTGAGGCACGTCACCTTACTCTTCTTGGGCACCGGTATAATTGATGCCCTTTTAAAGCAGGTGGGGACCTCATACCTCAGAAGTGACAGGTTGAAAATGTCCGTAAAAACTCCAGCCAGTTGGTCCGCACAGGTTTTTAGAACACGACCGGGTATACCATCAGGACCAGGTGCTTTTCGGGGGTTCAGCCCTCTGAAGGATTTCCTGACGTCTCCCTCTGTGAATGAGTCTGAAATACCATCACAGCGAATGGGGGATCGGGAAGTCACATCAGTATTCGCCCTGTCAAAGCGTGCGTAAAACGCATTGAGCTCGTCATTCGAGCTGTCTCCTGGTTTCGCCTTGTAGGAGGTGATTGCATTCAGGCACCGCAACAGCAGCCGAACATCTGTCCCATCCTCCAGTTTGGAGCAGAAGTCCCTTTTGGCCTTTTTGATGGCCTTACCAAGGTCGTATCTGGCCGGATGCAGGAAAAATGTTCCTGATGTTGGGGGAGTCCAGCCAAGGGTCACAGTTTAAGAATAAGGGGTCGGCCATTTAGGACTGAGATAAGGAAAAACACTTTTTTTACCCAGAGAGTTGTGAATCTGTGGAATTCTCTGCCTCAGGAGGCAGTGGAGGCCAATTAGACAATAGACAATAGACAATAGGTGCAGGAGGAGGCCATTTGGCCCTTCGAGCCAGCACCACCATTCAATATGATCATGGCTGATCATCCCCAATCAGTAACCCGTTCCTGCCTTCTCCCCATATCCCCCGACTCTGCTATTTTTAAGAGCCCTATCTAGCTCTCTCTTGAAAGCATCCAGAGATCCGGCCTCCTGAGAAAGAGAATTCCACAGACTCACCACTCTCTGTGAGAAAAAGTGTTTCCTTGTCTCCGTTCTAAATGGCTTTCTCCTTATTCTTAAACTGTGGCCTCTGGTTCTGGACTCCCCCAACATCGGGAACATGTTTCCTGCCTCTAGCGTGTACAAGCCCTTAACAATCTTATATGTTTCAATGAGATCGCCTCTCATCCTTCTAAACTCCAGAGTGTACAAGCCCAGCTGCTCCATTCTCTCAGCATACGACAGTCCCGCCATCCCGGGAATTAACCTTGTAAACCTACGCTGCACTCCCTCAATAGCAAGAATGTCCTTCCTCAAATTAGGGGACCAAAACTGCACACAATACTCCTGGTGTGGTCTCGCTAGGGCTCTGTACAACTGCAGAAGGACATCTTTGTTCCTATATTCGATTCCCCTTGTTATAAAGGCCAACATGCCATTCGCTTTCTTCACTGCCTGCTGTACCTGCATGCTTACTTTTATAGGAGAGATCTGGGCCAAACATAGGTAGGTGGAACTAGTGTAGCTGGGACATGTTGGCCAGTGTGGGCAAGTTGGGCCGATGGGCCTGTTTCCACACTATGTAAGAATCTTATAGAAACACATAGAACCATGTAAAATTCTTGAGGGATTGGACACGCTAGATGCAGGAAAAATGTTCCTGATGTTGGGGGAGTCCAGAGCCAGGGGTCACAGTTTAAGAATAAGGAGAAAGCCATTTAGAACGGAAACGAGGAAACACTTTTTCACCCAGAGAGTTGTGAATCTGTGGAATTCTCTGCCTCAGGAGGCAGTGGAGGCTGGTTCACTGGATGTGTTCAAGAGAGAGTTAGATTGAATCAAGGGACATGGGTACAAAGCAGGCATGGGGTATTGATTTTGGATGATCAGCCATGATGATATTGAATGGTTCGAAGGCTGAATGGCCTACTCCTGCACCTATTTTCTATGTTCCATTCTTTCTATGACTCAAAAATGTTGGAGTAACTCAGCAGGCCAGGCAGCATCTCCAGACAACATGGATAGGATTCAGACGTCAGAAAGAAGTTTGTTTTAAAATAGAGGAAAGCTTTCTTGCGTATAAATTCAATCTTCACCATAAACAACACTTAACTCCGACAATGATTCATGTTGGCAGTTTTTGCTAATTTACTTCTGTGTCCTACAAAGTGCTGTGTTTCTTTAAATAAGTGATGAACAAAAGTACCTGCTTCATCTCCGACCATTCAATCATTTACAAAGGAGATCTGTTAATTAGCTGCGTAAAGTAGAAGGGCTACAGCCCATAATTAAGATCTGACTGATTGAGAGGTGTGGGAAGGAACTGCAGATGCTGGTTTAAACTGAACGCATACACACAAAATGCTGGAGCAACTCAGCGGGACAGGCAGTTACAGTCAGGCTCAACAAGATGATTTTTTTGGCACATTTGGCTCCATCAATAGACAATGGACAATAGACAATAGGTGCAGGAGTAGGCCATTCGGCCCTTCGAGCCAGCACCGCCATTCAATATGATCATGGCTGATCATACACAATCAGTACCCCGTTCCTGCCTTCTCCCCATATCCCTTGACTCCGCTATCTTCAAGAGCTCTATCTGACTCTCTCTTGAAAGCCTTCAGAGAATTGGCCTCCACTGCTTTCTGAGCCAGAGAATTCCACAGGATCACAACTCTCTGGGTTTTTCTCATCTCCGTTCTAAATGGCTTACCCCTTATTCTTAAGCAGTGGCCCCTGGTTCCGGACTCCCCCAACATCGGGAAGATGTTTCCTGCCTCTGGTGTGTCCAATCCCTTAATAATCTTAAATGTTTAAATACCCTCTCATCCGTCTAAATTCCAGGGTATACAAGCCCAGCCGCTCCATTCTATCCACATATGACAGTTCCGCCATCCAGGGAATTAACCTGGTGAACCTACGCTGCACTCCCTCAATAGCAAGAATGTCCTTCCTCAAATTAGGGGACCAAAACTGCACACAATACTCCAGGTGCGGTCTCACTAGGGCCCAGTACAACTGCAGAAGGACCTATACTCAGCTATGCTCAACTCCTCTTTGGAGACCAAAACAGCACACAATACTTCAGTTGTGGTCTCACTAGGGCCCTGTGCAACTGCAGAAGGACCTATACTCCTATACTTAACGTCTCTTGTTATGAAGGCCAACATGCCATTCACTTTCTTCACTGCCTGCTGTACCTGCATGCTGGTCCATTTAATCTCTTGTTCCATTAGCTTTGCCCTGGCCCTCTAATAGACTGCTAATTCTGTGGGAAATGGATATTATTGCCACTTAATTGGTGGCACTTGTGAAGGCAAAGAATAATTGCTTGGGAGACTTTAATCAGTCTTGCTGTAAGTCTGAAAGAAAAAGGAGCATGCATTTGGTGAAAGGCTTGGATAGAGTGGAAGTAGAGAGGACATTTCCACTAGTGGGAGAGTCTAGGACCAGAGGTCACAGCCTCAAAATTAAAGGATATTCCTTTAGGAAGATGAGGAGGAATTTCTTCAGTCAGAGGGTGGTGAATCTGTGGAATTCATTGCCGCAGACCATTGTGCCAGAGGCAGGAACTTTCACGATGTTTACAGCAGGCAGTGAGGAAAGCGAATGGCATATTGGCCTTCATAACATGAGGAGTTGAGTATAGGAGTATAGAGGTCCTTCTGCAGTTGCACAGGGCCCTAGTGAGACCACACCTGGAGTATTGTGTGCAGTTTTGGTCTCCAAATTTGAGGAAGGACATTCTTGTCATTGATTCCCGGGATGGCGGGACTGTCACATGTTGATAGAATAGACACTAGGCAATAGACAATAGACAATAGGTGCAGGAGTAGGCCATTCGGCCCTTCGAGCCAGCACCGCCATTCACTATGATCATGGCTGATCATCCCCAATTAGTACCCCGTTCCTGCCTTCTCCCCATATCTCCTGACCCCGCAAATGGAGTCTGGGGAAATGTAATCAGAATGGAGCGGCTGGGCTTGTATACTCTGGAGTTTAGAAGGATGAGAGGGTATCTCATTGAAACATATAAGATTAAGGGTTTAGACACGCTAGAGGCAGGAAGCATGTTGGGGGAGTCCAGAACCAGGGGCCATACTTTTTCATACAAAGTTGTGAGTCTGTGGAATTCTCTGCCTCAGAGGGCGGTGGAGGCCGGTTCTCTGGATGCTTTCAAGATAGAGTTAGATAGGGCTCTTAAAGATAGTGGAGTCAGGGGATATGGGGAAAAGGCAGGAACGGGGTACTGATTGGGGATGATCAGCCATGATCACATTGAATGGCGGTGCTGGCTCGAAGGGCCGAATGGCCTACTCCTGTACCTATTGTCTATTATTTGAGAAACATTTAGACCTGTAATGGATGGATGACTCTGTCTATGCCTCATTGCCACGGAAGGCTGTGGAGGCCAAGGCAATGGATATTTTTAAGGCAGAGATAGATGGATACTTGGTTAGTACGGGTGTCAGGGGTTATGGGGAGAAGGCAGGAGAATGGGGTTGAGAGGGAGAGATAGATCAGCCATGTTTGAATAGCGGAGTAGACTTGATGGGCCGAATGGCCTAATTCTGCTCCTATCACTTATGAATTTAGGATGGGTTTAGAGGGATATGGGCCAAACACAGACAGGTGGGGCATATTGGTCGGTGTGGGTTAGTTGGGCTGAAGGGCCAACTAACTAACTGGGCTGAACTAACTAACCAATATGAATTTGTGTTTTTTTTTTAAATGTTTCCATAACCTCAATGCATTCTGCAATCTGGCGGCAAGAGATTAGGACCCTAAATCCCAAATGTGAGCAGAGCAGTGCACAAAATAGCATTCCCCTGATGCCACCGACATCTAATGAATCTGTAATTGGATGGTACTCATCATTATAAATTCATCCAGAGAAAAAATAATGACATTCTTATTCCGCTGAGCTATGCATGCATTAAGATCTGCTTAATTGACTGGTCCCAGTATGGAATAAAACTCTCGAGTTCATAAAAGAAAACTTTGTAGTTGGTCAAAAAACGCTGGTGTAACTCAGCGGGACAGGCAGCATCTCTGGAGAGAAGGAATGGGCGACGTTCCGGGTCGGATGGGCTGGCAAACAATAATAATAATAATAATAACCTTTATGTATATAGCACTTTTCAACAAAACCAGTATTTGAACCAAAGTGCTTTACAGAGATTGATTAAATTAATAGAACAGACCAAATGTCAATATATCCATACAAAACAAAAAGAGAAAAAAGAAAAAAGACACAGAACAGTACACTATAGAAATCAACATGAAACGTCCCCCCACAGCAGAATTCACTGTGAGGGAAGGCACTAAAAATATCCAGTTCTCCCCCTCATAGTCCACCCGAGGTCGGGGTCTATATGTGGCCTCCTCAGCCAACTCATTGTTTTCAGGCCCTCTGCCGCAAAGCTGGATCATCGGCGTCGGGTGAACATTCTTCAGCGGCCAGGACTGAAGCGGCGCTTCCTCCCTGAAGACTGCAATGTCCAAAGTTCTCAGGCCGCGCTGGCCGGACCTCTGACACTGGCGAACTTGGACACCAGGCCCCACGGTGTTGAAATCCAGTGCCGCCCGCCCGCGGCTGGATGCTCTGCAGCCGCAGCTCAGCGATGTTGCAGTCGGCGTTCCCAGTGCCCCGGAGCTTACCCGAAGGCGACCCGGTAAGCCATCGCCCGCTCCATGTTGGTGTTGGTGTCCCAGCATCTGCACCGCCGGCGAAGCTGTAATCCCGGCAGGAAATCGTCGCTCCAGCGCTGCTCCAGCTCGATGGTAGGCCGCACAGAGAGGACGAAGAAGGGGTTCGGAAGAAAACCGCATCTCCGACCAGGTAGGACTGGGATTAAAACAGTTTCCCCCTTCCCCCCCCCCACCCACCACATAAAAGAAGACTTCCAATTAAACGTTCCCACGGACAGGACTAAAAATAAAAATAAAAAAAGGGAGAAAGGACGGACTGCAGGAGGAGCAGCCATACACAACGGCGCATCACCCCGCAGTCCGCCATCTTAGAGAAGGGAGATAAGGGGAGAAGGGGGATAGAGGGAGAGGAGGGAGGTAGGGAGGGGAGAGGGGACCATTTTAATTATCTTTTAACAAAAGATAAAGGGTGCTCTGGCCGACCACTCAATGGGACTGTAAACCTGCCTCAGTGTGAAAATAAACCTGAAACAAAACCACAAAACCAATAATGCCAGTCCCATCCTTCCCAAGCAAATAAGTTAATACAGAATGAAGAGTTACATAAAGAACGCTATGCAATCAAACAAACTAAACCAACACCAGACTGCTGCCAGCAGTCTGAGGGGGAAGAGACAGATAGAGAGAGAGACTGCCAGTGCACATGGTCTTTTTAAGCTGAGGCTCCGTCATCAGGGCTCGTGTGATGCAGCTTGGGCCAGGAGCCTCCAATCAGGTACAGGAGCAACCAGGCAGCAAGAGGTACTAGTGGAAATCAGAGAAACAGGTTAGTACAAATTAACATCAGCAGAGGGAGGGCATACCAGTGACCCTTGGTCGGGCTTTGTACTTTGTAGTTAGTTCCAGCTTCGACCTCCTTTAATTGCCCTTGGTGCTGTCGTTCACTCCCTCCGTTAAGGCGGCACGGTGGCGCAGCGGTAGTGTTGCTGCCTTTCAGCGCCAGAGATCCAGGTTCGAGCCTGACTGCCGGTGCCGCCTGTACGGAGTTTGTACGTTCTCCCCGTGACCCGCGTGGGTTTTCTCCGAGATCTTCAGTTTTCTCCCACACTCCAAAAACATGCAGGTTTGAAGGTTAATTGGCTTGGTGTAAGTTCAACTTCAAGTTACAGTTATTGTCAGATGTACACATTGGTACAGTGAGATTTGAGTTGCCATCCAGCCACGAATAAAAAAGAACACAATACACGATAGAATTTAACATGAGCATCCCCTACAGCGAGGTATGTCAGAGGCCTGCTCTAACCTAACGATATTTCAAAGACGTTTCCTCAATTTCGGCCTAAAAACGGCAAAATAATGAAAACTCACATTTTGGAAACAGACAACAGTCCCTACAGTGAAGATGTGGATTACAGACATGTCCGAGACACTACATTAGGCTTGTCTTGGCGGAAAAACCAGATCAATTTCTTAAGACATGGACACCCGTTAGTAAATATTTACAACAACAGAATGGTTAAACACAAATTTAAATTTAAATCCGATGCTACGATGGGTGAGGGGGGGGGGGGGGGAGGGGGCTGGAAAGGTAAATCTCCATCTTTTCTTTTCTTATTTCTATTTTTTTTTCTATACTGCTTTGGTAGCTTAGGGTCTTTTTCCTGCTCTTTTCTATTGTATTTCTTTTTTCTTCATTCTTTTCTTTCTTCTTTTTTTAATTTCCTTTTTTTTTTTTTTTTTTAAATTTAGGTTATAAGGTTAAAAATGAAGCTATATAATAATTGTATAATTGTTATGCCGATCGTCTTATCTTTGTACGAACGCTTCTAATAAAAATAAATTAGGGAAAAAAACCATCCCCTACAGCAGAATCAACGTTTCCCATTGTGAAGGAAGGCAACAAAGTTCATTCAACTTTCTCTTCGTTCCCGCGTGGTCGGGGCCTTTGAGCCCTCCGCAGTCGCCTCTACAGCGACCCGATATTCAGGCCCTCTCGCCGGGATGATGGAACTCCGGCCTTGAAACGGAAGAACACACTCAGCGGCTTGGAGTTTCCCGAATCGGCCGTTTCTTACGGGAGACCGTGGCTCCCGAAGTCCACGGGCCGAGCTGGGCGGAGATTCAACGCTGGCGGCCCTCGGCAAAATATCCCGGGACTCCGCGATGTTAAAGTCAGCACTGCCCCCCCCCCCGCCCCCCGTGGCTGGAAGCTCCGCAAACCACAGCTCCACAGTGTTAATCAGCAGGCCCCACACTCCGGAGCGCCACACAGCGATCCCCGGTGAAGTTTGGAATTCTGGAATTCAGTGCTGCGCTGCTGCTGAAGCTCTAGCCAGTCTCCGACAGGAACGGCTGTGCCAATCCAGTTGATGGGTGGCGGGGGGGGGGGGGGGGGGGGGGGAGATGCGACTCGGATGGGCTGTCCCACTAATTGCCGAGTTTAGAAGAGTTTGAAAAATTGCCGAGTTTAGAAGAGTTTGGAAAAACGTAATGTTGAAGACCTCCTTCGACTATGTAGAAGACCTCCTTCCACCTCCTTCAACTATGTTGAAGACCACCTTCGACTAGCTATGACCAGCTACGACTAACTTCGGCAAAATTGGACACCGAATAATGGAGAGTGAAGATGACCTCCTTCGACCTTCCTTCGACTATGATGAAGACTATCTATGATTACCTGCAACTACCCTCAACTACTAGAACACACTAAATACATTTTAACACGAACATCCACCACAGTGACTCCTCCACATTCCTCACTGTGATGGAAGGCGAACAAAAAGTTCAATCTCTTCCCTTTGCTTTCCCGCGGTTGGGGGCCTGGAGCCGTCCGTTGACGGGATGATCTTGACTCCCGTAGCAGGCGGCATTTGGGCCCTCCGCGTCGAGGCGATCAGCTCCTGCAGCGGGGGGGATGTCAGCTCCCGCGCGCCGGACGATCGAAGCCCGCGTCGGGGCTGGTGAACCTTCCGCGACGTTGGAGCTCCCGCCATCCACGGCCTCTCCAGAAACTGCGAGCTCCCGATGTGATGGCCGCAGACCGCGGTTGGAGCGATATAAGGGAAGGTGGGGCCCCATGGTCAGTCCGAGGCGGCTTCCAGCTCCATCGGTGGTAGGCTGCAGAGTGACCGGGGACTGCGATACGAAAATTAATCGCAACTCCAACAGGTAAGAAACTGAACCTTGCCGGGTAAACCCCCCCACCACTCCCCCCCCCCCCCCACATAAAACACACCGGAGAACATTTACACAGACTTTTAACACACCACTAAAAATTTAAAAAAGACGAAAAAACAGACTGTGCGCGGTGTCCCCTGGTGTAATTTTGTACTGTTCTATAAGATCACCCTTATCCCCATGCACTCCAAGGAATAAAGTCCTAAAGGGCCTGTCCCACCAGCATGCGATTGCATGCGTCTAGCGCGACCAAACGTGGTGGCTTGAGGCGTACGGCCTCGCGGGGCCGGTCCCACTTCCAACCGCGGAGACGTGTGGAGTTGTGCGGGGCTGGTCCCGACATCATACTCACCAATCAGCTGGGCAGGAGGTGGGCCGACTGAATTTGGACATCGCACGGCGTCGGGCGGTGATGTCATCACGCAACGGCACGCCGGGCGATGATGTCATCGCGCAACGCCACGCGCTAGGCATACACCGTCAAGATGGTGCATATGCATTGAGACGCTGCATATGACATCGAGACGCTACGTACGGCTTCAATGCCGCTGCGGGCCGAAAGGCCAGTGTCTCGCGGGATTTTCGGACAGTGCACTATTTTCGGAGCCCCGCGCGATGTCGGGACCAGCCCCGCACAACTCCATACGCCTCTGGCGATCGAAGTGGGACCGGCCCCGCAAAGTCGTACGGCCTCAAGCGACCACATTAGGCCGTGCTTGCCGCTTGCTATCGCAAACTGGTGGGACAGGCCTTAACCTATTCAACCTCTCCCTTGACCTCATTCACTTGGGTCCTGGCAACATCCTCATCAGCCTTATCCCAACCCTTTCCAGATTGACATCTTTACGAAAACATTGTGACTAAAACTGGTCACAATATTCTAAATGTGGCATCACCAATGTCTGAAAGCCCTGTCCCACTGTACGAGTTCATTCCAAGAGTTCCGAGTTTAAAAAGAATCAAACTCGTGGTAAGCACGGAGAATGAACATAGCGGGTACGTCAGAGCTCGGGGACGTCTCTTAGCGCTAACGGCAGGTAAGCTCGGGAAGACTCGCTAACTGCAGGTAAGCACGGGAAGACTGGCGAAGATTTTTCAACACGATGAAAAATGTCCACGAGAGCCCCGAGTAACGACGAGCGGCCGTTACCGTAAATCTCCGAGCTCGAATCAGGGAAAACTCGGGAGAGCTCTTGGAATGAACTCGTCCTGTGGGACAGGGCTATTACATAACTGCAAAATGACCTCCCGACCTTTAGACTTGATCCTTCTCTAGACTGCCAGCAAAACATTGCATGAGAACTTACACGGCATGATTAGCAAATTTGCAGATGATAGAAAAGTAGGTGGTATTGTATTGGTGGTGAAGGTGGCTGGGTACAATTGCAGCAGGATCTGGATCGCTTGGCTAGGTGGGCTGAGGATTGGTTGATGAAATTTAATTCAGAGAAGTGCAAGGTGTTGCATTTTGGAAAGTCTAACAATATACAATAGACAATAGGTGCAGGAGTTGGCCATTTCGCCGTTCGAGCCAGCACCGCCATTCAATGTGATCATGGCTGATCATCCACAATCAGTACCCCGTTCCTGCCTTCTCCCCATATCCCCTGACTCCACTATTTTTAAGAGCCCTATCTAGCTCTCACTTGAAAGCATCCAGAGAACCGGCCTCCACCGCCCCCTGAGGCAAAGAATTCCACAGACTCACCACTCTCCGTGAGAAAAAGAGTTTCCTCGTGTACGTTCTAAATGGCTTACTCCCTATTCTTAAACTGTGTGGCCCCTGGTTCTGGACTCCCCCAACATCGGGAACATGTTTCCTGCCTCTAGTGTGTCCAAACCTTAATAATGTTATATGTTTCAATAAGATTCCCTCTCATCCTAAATTCCAGAGTGCACAAGCCCAGCCGTTCTATTCTCTCAGCATATGACAGTCCCGCCATCCCGGGAATTAACCTTGTAAACCTACGCTGCACTCTCTCAATAGCAAGACTGGGCTGTGAATGGTCGTGCTCTGGTGAGTGTTGTAGAGCAGAGGGATCTAGGAGTGCAGGTGCATAATTCCTCGACGGGGCGTCACAGGTAGATGGGATGGTCAAAAAGGATTGTGGCACATTGGCATTGATCAGCCTGAGTATGAACTGAAGTTGGGAGGTCATGTTGCAGTTGTATACGACGTTGGTGAGGTCGCATCTAAAATATCGTTGTAGGAACTGCAAATGCTGATTTAAACTGAAGATAGACACAACATGCTGCAGTAACTCAGCGGGACAGGCAGCATCTCTGGATAGAAGGAATGGGTGACGTTTCGGGTCGAGACCCTTCTCTAATATATTGTGTTCAGTTCTGAAGATGATGTTATAGAAACAATAAAACTATGTTGTTTTAACTGGAAAGAGTGCAGAGAAGATTTACGAGGAGTTTAAGAATTTAAGAAGACCGGAAGTGGCGGCGCTGTTAACAGCTGCGGCTCACCTGCAGTCCGTCTGTCTTTACTTTTTTCTGTTGTTTTTTTGTCTTGTTTTGGTTAAGTTTTAGTTTGTTGGGTTGTGTTCGAGGAGGGGGGGGGGGGGGTGAAACATGTTCTCTGTCTCTTCCTTCAGGGAATGCGACTTTTTTGTGTCGTATCCCCCTTCTCTGCCTCCGTCTGCGCTGAGGCCTAATGGCGGAGCTGGCGGCCTCCAGCCTGCGACTGTCCCCGAGGCTCTGGAGACAGAGCCAGCCAGGACTCACCAATGAGCGGCTGGCCGTCTTCGGGGCTGAGGCAGCGGTGGCCCGACTTGCTGGTGCGGCGTTCTGGCTTTCGGCGGCGGCCTGGAGCGGAGACTGCGGACCCGGAGCTGATGCTGTGGCGGGCCGACTCGGAGCGGAGACGGCGTTCCGGCTTTCAGCAGCGGCGACATCACCACGGAGGTCCGCTGGACTGGAGGGCGGCATCTTCGGCCTGGATCGATCGCCTCAGCGCAGAGGGAGAACAAGGAGGGAAGAGACGGAGACTAAGACTTTGCCTCCATCACAGTGAGGATGTGCTTGGTGAACTCACTGTGGTGGATGTTTAATTTGTGTTTATAGTATATTTTGTTATTTATTGTTACTGTGTATGACTGCAGGCAACATAATTTCGTTCAGACCGAAAGGTCTGAATGACACTAAAGGATCTATCTATCTATCTAAGAAGGAACTGCAGATGCTGGAAAATCAAAGGTAGACAAAAGTGCTGGAGAAACTCAGCGGGTGCGGCAGCATCTATGGAGCGAAGGAAATAGGCGACGTTTCGGGCCACAACCTTCTTCACACTGATGGGGGGTGGGGGGAGAGGGTGAGGAGGAGGAGGAGCCGAGGGCTGAGGGATGGGATCATAGAGGTGGGGGGGGGGGGGGGGGGGGGCAGTTAGAGAGGAGGTTGCTAAAGTGTCTCCGGAGAGAGGAGGGAAGCTTCTTCAAACTAGGCACACCTTGAGGAGATTTCGCAGTGGAATGGACAAAGTGTTTAAGAAGGAACTGCAGATGCTGGAAAATCGAAGGTTAGACAAAAATGCTGGAGAAACTCAGCGGGGCAGCAGCATCCTTGGAGCGAAGGAAATAGGCAACGTTTCACAATTTTAGATGTTCAGCCATGATCATATTGAATGGCGGTGCTGGCTCGAAGGGCCGAATGGCCAACTGATACGCCTATTGTTCTATGTTTCTATGCTCTATGATCCTAGGACACCCAGTAATGCCTTTCGGTAAGCGCAGAAGTTTGAAACGTTACTTTACAAGTTCATGTTTTACAGTGTTATTGCCTTTGAACTACCGGGGCAACCTCTGAGGAATTAATTATCAATTATAAACAACATGCACAACTTTTTCAGCGTCCTCTTGCTTCAGCTATAAATATATAATTATAATTGTCAGTTGTTATTTTAGCCAAAAATAATTTATGCTCACTCCCAGATTATGCATAGGACTATTTTTAGGGGTCAGTTTCAATCTTTGGAGATCACCATCACGTCTGAACCTCAAGTTCTGAATATCGATGTATTTACAGTGGCTGCAAAAGTATTCATAACCCCTTGAACTTTTCCACAATTTGTCACGTTACAACCACAAACGTAAATGTATTTTATTGGGATTTTATGTGATAGACCAACACAAAGTGGTGCATAATTGTGAAGTGGAAGGAAAATGATACGTGGTTTTCAAATTATTTTACAAATAAAAAAACTGAAAAGTGTGGCGTGGCAAAAGTATTCAGCCCCCCTGAGTCATACTTTGTAGAACCACCTTTCGCTGTAATTACAGCTGCAAGTCTTTTGGGGTATGTCTCTACCAGCTTTGGACATCTAGAGACTGAAATGTTTGCCCATTCTTCTTTGCAAAATAGCTCAAGATCAGTCAGATTGGATGGAGAGCGTCTGTGAACAGCAATTTTCAAGTCTTGCCAGAGATTCTCATTGGATTTAGGTCTGGACTTTGACTGGGCCATTCTAACACATGAATATGTTTTGATCTAAACCATTCCATTGTAGCTCTGGCTGTATGTTTAGGGTCGTGTCCTGCTGGAATGTGAACCTCCCCCAGTCTCAAGTCTTTTGCAGACTCTAACAGGTTTTCTTCCAAGATTGCCTGTATTTGGCTCCATCCATCTTCCCTTCAACTCTGACCAGCTTCCCTGTCCCTGCTGAAGAAAAGCATCCCCACAGCATGATGCTGCCACCACCATGTTTCACAGTGGGGATGGTGGTGTTCAGGGTGATGTGCAGTGTTAGTTTTCCGCCACACATAGCGTTTTGCATTTAGACCAAAAACTTCAATTTTGGTCTCATCTGACCAGAGCACCTTCCTCCACATGTTTGCTGTGTTCCCCACATGGCTTGTGGCATACTGCAAACGGGACTTCTTATGGCTTTTTTTCAACAATGGCTTCTTCTTGCCACTCTTCCATAAAGGCCCGATTTGTGGAGTGCACGACTAATAGTTGTCCTGTGGACAGATTCTCCCACCTGAGCTGTGGATCTCTGCAGCTCCTCCAGAGTTACCATGGGCCTCTTGGCTGCTTCTCTGATCAATGCTCTCCTTGCCCGGCCTGTCAGTTTAGGTGGACGGCCATGTCTTGGTAGGTTTGCAGTTGTGCCATACCTTTTCCATTTTCGGATGATGGATTGAACAGTGCTCCGTGAGATGTTCAAAGCTTGGGATATGTTTTAATAACCTAACCCTGCTTTCAACTTCTCCACAACTTTATCCCTGACCTGTCTGGTGTGTTCCTTGGGCTTCATGATGCTGTTTGTTCACTACTGTTCTCTAACAACCTCTGAGGCCTTCACAGAACAGCTGTTTATACTGAGATTAGATTACACACAAGTGGACTCTATTTATTAATTAGGTGACTTCTGAAGGCAATTGTTTGCACTGGATTTATTTAGGGTATCGGAGTAAAGGGGGCTGAATACTTTTGCACGTCACACTTTTCAGTTTTTATTTGTAAAAAAATTTGAAACCCATGTATCATTTTCCTTCCACTTCACAATTATGCGCCACTTTGTGTTGGTCTATCACATAAAATCCCAATAAAATACATTTACGTTTGTGGTTGTAACGTGACAAAATGTGGAAAAGGTCAAGGGGTATGAATACTTTTGCAAGCCACTGTATCTACCCATGAAGATGGGAGAGGTGCTCTTAAGTTATTTATTCAAGATGCAGTCCTTTTATTTGAAATTATTCCGATTGTTCACAATATACAATAGACAATAGGTGCAGGAGGAGGTCATTCGGCCCTTCGAGCCAGCACCGCCATTCAATGTGATCATGGCTGATCATCCACAATCAGTACCCCGTTCCTGCCTTCCCCATATCCCTGACTCCGCTATCTTTAAGAGCCCTATCCAGCTCTCTCTTGAGAGCATCCAGAGAACCTGCCTCCACCGCCCTCTGAGGCAGAGAATTCCACAGACTCACCACTCTCTGTGAGTAAAAGTGTTTCCTCGTCTCAGTTCTAAATGACTTACCTTTATCTTAACTGTGGCCCTGGTTCTGGACTCCCCCAACATCGGGAACATATTTCCTTCCTCTAGCGTGTCAACCCCTTACAATCTTATATGTTTCAATGAGATCACCTCTCATCCTTCTAAACTCCAGAGTGTACAAGCCCAGCTGCTCCATTCTCTCAGCATATGACAGTCCGCCATCCCGGGAATTAACCTTGTAAACCTACGCTGCACTCCCTCAATAGCAACAATGTCCCTTCCTCAAATTAGGGGACCAAAACTGCACACAATACTGCAGGTGTGGCCTCACTAGGGCTCTGTACAACTGCAGAAGGATCTCTTTGCTCTTAAGTTATTTATTCAAGATGCAGTCCTTTTATTGGAAGTCTTTCCGATTGTTCAACTACGATGCAAAACAAATATCAGACAATAGTGTAATCGAAAATCAGAACTAGGCCATTCGGCCCATCAAGTGCCTGCCTGACCGGCTGAAGAAGAGTCTCGACCCGAAACGTCGCCCGTTCCTTCTCTCCAGAGATGCTGCCTGTCCCGCTGAGTTACTCCAGCATTTTGTGTCTATCTTCAGCTGAAAGGACAGCCGTGCTGTACAACTCCACAACACCCTAACCTGCTAACAGGTTTTGTGCCCCACAATGGCTCCCCGATTCCTCCACCACGTTCTTCTTCTTGCGAATGAAACATAAATAAACGAAGGAATAGTTAGATCGCGAGACGGGTGGGCGTTGAGCAGCCAGGTTGTTGTCTCTGTTGTGGTCAATGTTTGCCAGACCCTGACACAGCTCCATTGGGTGGGTGGTAGAGCGGGCACCCAGAGATGACATGTTGTCTGTCTGTTGTTCTGCTCCGCATTCACAGGCTGGGCTCTGGGAGTTAGGCCATTCGGCCCATCAAGTACCTGCCCGACCCACTCAGTTCCCCCAGCAATTTGTGCCTTTGCTCAAGTCTAAAAGTCAGCAAAGTTTCATAGAGTCGTGCAGTGTGGAAACAGGCCCTTCGGCCCAACTTGCCCGCGCCCACCAGCATGCCCCATCTACACTAGTCCCACATGCCTGCGTCTCTCCCCTATCACTTAAATACTATCTGTTCCATGTATCTAATTGTTTCTTAAATGGTGCGATAGTCCCTGCCTCAACTATCTCCTCCGGCAGCTTCTTCCATTCATCCACCACCCGATGTGTGAAAACGTTACCTCTCAGGTTCCTATTAAATCTTTCCCCCCTCACCTTAAAACTATGTCCTCCCTTTACTCAATTCCATAACCCGGGGCAAGAGACTCTGTGCGTCTACCCGATCTATTCCTCTCATGATTTTATACACCTCTATAGGATCACCCCTCATCCTCCTGTGCTCCAAGGAATAGAGTCCCAGCGTGCTCAACCCCTCCCTATAGCTCAGACCCTCGGGTCCTGGCAACATCCTTGTAAATTTCCTCTATACCCTTTTCCAGCTTGACGACATCTTCCCTATAACACGGTGCCCAGAAATGAACACAAGTTGGAAAGAGGACAGAGAAGATTCACCAGGATGTCGTATGGACATGAGGGCCTGAGCGACAGGAGAAACAATACTGAGGCTCTATAAGGCGCTGGTCAGGCTGCATTTGGAGTACAGGTACTCTGTGCAAATTTGGGCCCCATATCTGAGGAAGGATGTGCTGGCTCTGTAGAGGGTTCAAGTCAAGTATCAAGTATCCTTTATTGTCATTCAGACTTTTCAGTCTGAACGAGATTATATACCTCGCAGTCATAACATAGAATAAAATAACAGAACACACACTTAAACATAGAAACATAGAAATTAGGTGCAGGAGTAGGCCATTCGGCCCTTCGAGCCTGCACCGCCATTCAATATGAGCATGGCTGATCATCCAACTCAGTATCCCGTACCTGCCTTCTCTCCATACCCTCTGATCCCTTTAGCCACAAGGGCCACATCTAACTCCCTCTTAAATATAGCCAAAGAACTGGCCTCAACTACCCTCTGTGGCAGAGAGTTCCAGAGATTCACCACTCTCTGTGTGAAAAAAGTTCTTCTCATCTCGGTTTTAAAGGATTTCCCCCTTATCCTTAAGCTGTGACCCCTTGTCCTGGACTTCCCAACATCGGGAACAATCTTCCTGCATCTAGCCTGTCCAACCCCTTAAGAATTTTGTAAGTTTCTATAAGATCCCCTCTCAATCTCCTAAATTCTAAGAGAGTATAAACCAAGTCAAGTCTATCAGTCTTTAACACAGTTTAACATCCACCACAGTTAGTCTACCAGGCACCTCCTCACTGTGATGGAAGGCAAAAGTCTTACACTCCTTGTCTCTTCCCTCCTTGTTCTCCCTCTGCGTTGAGGCGATCCAGGCTTTCGATGTTGGCCCCCCCCCCCCCCCGCCGGGTGATGGTAAGTCCCGCGGCTCAACCGTGCTCCGTGAACGGGCCGGTTCAAACTCCACGGCCCGGGTGGTCGAAGCTGCCGCCCTCCAGTCCAGCGGATGAAGCTGTCGTTGCGGGAGCTGCGGAGAACCGGTCACCAACCTGTGATCTGCGAGCTCCCGACGTTGTCGCCCACTGGGCCCGCGGTCGAGGCTCCGAGCCCCGAAGCCGGGTCGCCGCCGCCGCGCGCCACCACAGCCCCCGAAGTCGGCAGCTTCGCGATGGTGAGTCCGCTGGCTTTGCCTCCAGAGCGTCGAGGTCGGGCCCAGTTGGAGGCCGCCAGCTCCGCCATTAGACCTCAGCGCAGATGGAGATGGAGACGGGGGATACGACAAGAGAGGCCGCACCCTCCCGAAGGAAGAGACTAAAACAAGTTTCTCCCACCCCCCCCCCCCCCACACACACATACACAACTGAAATAAACTGAAACAAACTGTAACTACAGGACTGTAACCTCAGAGGAGTTTACCAAGAAATATCCAAGGAATGAGTGGTTAACATATGATGAGCGTTTGACAACACTGGGCCTGTAATCGCTGGAGTTTAGAAGGATGAGGGAACCCTCATTGAAACGTACAGAATAATGAAAGGCCTGGATAGAGTGGATGTGGAGAGGATGTTTCCACTAGTGGGAGAGTCTAGGACCAGAGGTCACAGCCTCGGAATTAAAGGGCGCTCTTTCAGAAAGGAGGTGAGGAGGAACTTCTTTAGTCAGAGGGTGGTTAATCTGTGGAACTCATTGCCACAGAGGGCTGAGGAGGCCAAGTCAGTGGATACTTTTCAGGCAGAGATGGACAAATGTTTGATTAGAACGGGTGTCAAGGGTTATGGGGTGAAGGCAGGAGAATGGGATTGAGGCAGAGTTCGGCCATGGTTGATTGGCGGAGTGGACTCGATGGGCCGAATGGCCGAATTCTGCTCCTATAACTTGTGGAGGTGTGAAGTTGTGCAGGCTAGGACTTATACCTTGGAGCGTAGGAGGGTGAACACAATATGCACCGTTGCTGTGCTGTGCCAGTTCCCAGGCTGGCGGGACAGACATACGATGAAAGAATGGACCGGCTGGGCTTGGATCCGCTGGAATTTAGAAGGATGAGAGGATATCTTATAGAAACGTATACAATTCTTATGGGATTGGACAGGCTAGATGCAGGAAACATGTTCCCGATGTTGGGGGAGTCCAGGACCAGGGGTCACAGTTTAAGAATAAGGGGTAGGTCATTTAGATTGAGATGAGGAAATCTTTTCACCGTAACTGACGGCCAAAGGGGACGGGCCCAAGACCCTGGCGCGACGCAACATCTCACCTTCAACAGCGGCAGAAGCAGGCAAACCATCGCCGAAATGGGTGATGTTTCGGGTCAAGAAACCTTCTTTTCAGACTGAAGAAGAGTCTCGACATGAATACGTCACCCATTGCTTCTCTCCAGAGATGCTGTCGGTCCCGCTGAGTTACTCCTGCATTTTGTGTCCATCTTCAAATGACGTCACGCGCTCCAGACGGCTGTGCGTACGCATGTAATCGCGCCCGACCTTCCCGGGACCGTCGCGGCTCAACACGACCACGGGGTCACGTAATTTGCGTGCCAATGACACGTAAGTGGGACAGGCCCTTTACTCCAGCATTTGGTGTCTATCGTTGATTTCACCCTTTGGAAGTTTAGTTTGTTTTAGTTTAATTTATTGTGATCACGGCTGATCATCCCCAATCAGTACCCCGTTCCTGCCTTCTCCCCATATCCCCTGACTCCGCTATCTTCAAGAGCTCTATCTAAACTCTCTCTTGAAAGCATCCAGAGAACCGGCCTCCACCGCCTTTCTGAGGTAGAGAATTCCACAGATTCACAACTCTCTAGGTGAAAAGGTGTTTCATCGTCTCCGTTCTAAATGGCTTACTCCCTTATTCTTAAACTGTGTGGCCCCTGGTTCTGGACTCGCCCAACATCGGAGCATGTTTCCTTGTCGAGAGCGCTGGAATATTCAGAAGAACAAAGCAGGCTAAGCGGAACACAAGTTTAGTGCGAGAGGCACGCAGGCTGATGTGAACATGATAATACCTTAGAGGCGGGGAGGAGTTAGATACAGGCTGGAGCACTGAGGTGGTGTTAAATGATGCCGTCGGGGGCAGGCATCGATGATCTGGGGAACAGGCAGAGTAATGGGCTGCCCTCCACAAGTAATTATTCTCATTGAGGCATACGCCAATGTTGTACAGCAATGCAGCAAGCACGGCCTTAACATGTCGGCAGATAGTTATGCTGCCTTCTTTAATAATTCATTACTAGAAGGGATGGCTGCCAAACCTCAGCATTTTTGTATCTCGTTCTCAACACTGCCACTCACATCCTCATCAGAGACTCAAAGTGCTGAGGTAACCACCAATGCTCACCAATAGACAATAGACAATAGGTGCAGGAGGAGGCCATTTGGCCCTTCGAGCCAGCACCGCCATTCAATGGTGATCATGGCTGATCATCCACAATCAGTACCCCGTTCCTCCCTCCCCTGATTCCGTTAGCCCTAACAGCTAAATCTAACCTCTCTTGAATACAAACAGTGAATTGGCCTCCACTGCCTTCTGTGGCAGAGAATTCCACACAATCAGTACCCCGTTCCTGCCTTCTCCCCATATCCCCTGACTCCGCTATCTTTAAGAGCCTATCTACCTCTCTCTTGAAAGCATCCAGAGAACCGGCCTCCACCGCCCTCTGAGGCAGATAATTCCACAGACTCACCACTCTCCATGAGAAAAAGTGTTTCCTCATCTCCGTTCTAAATGGCTTACTCCTTTTTCTTAACCTGTGGCCCCTGGTTCTGGATTCGCCCAACATCGGGAACATGTTTCTTGCCTCTAGCGTGTACAAACCCTTAACAATCTTATATGTTTCAATGAGGTCTCCTTTCATCCTTCTAAACTCCAGAGTGTACAAGCCCGCTGCTCCATTCTCTCAGCATATGACAGTCCCGCCATCCCGGGAATTAACCTTGTAAACCTACGCTGCACTCCCTCAATAGCAAGAATGTCCTTCCTCAAATGAGGGGACCAAAACTGCACACAATATGGCAGATGTGGTCTCACTAGGCTCTGTACAACTTTGCTCCTATATTCAATTCCTCCTTTTATAAAGGCCAACTTGCCATTCGCTTTCTTCACTGCCTGCTGTACCTGCATGCTTACTTTCATGCCGCAGTCTTTAATAATTCATTACTAGAAGGGAATCTGCAAACCTCAAACATATTAGTCTCTTGTTCTCAACACTGCCACTCGCATCCTCATCAGAGACACAAAGTGCTGGGTTAACCACCAACGCTCACAAACGTCTACAGATCCGCCGTAGAAAGCATCTTATGGGGATGCACCACAGCTCGGTTTGGGAACAGCTCCATCCAAAATCCGCAATACATTGCAGCGAATTGTGGACGCTGCCCAGACCATCACACAGTCCAACCTCTTCGGACGATAGCTAAAATAAAACAATTCCTCCAGTTTGATGACCTGGAAAAGATAATC